>JAQQAC010006904.1:5665560-5776329 GCA_029783875.1 Phataginus tricuspis | reverse complement strand
AAACAGGCCAAGCAGTCTTCCTTGGAAACTGGTCCCAGGGATGACTAAATCTTCATGATCATCAACCCCCAGAACATAAGGGCCCTGGAATCACCAGCATGAAAGGCAGGGTTATTCCACTCCACGTATCTTCACAGTAGCTCCCTGACATTCTTTAGGATCAAAGTTTCCATTTGACCAAGACCTATAAAAGAGTTCTGGCTTGACTTCTTTTTACTTCAGAATAAAACAACATGAATGTCCTATAATTTAAACAGAAGTTGTCTCAAGGAAAATAAGTATTATACTACACAAGTTTTAGATGCAAATGGTTTTCAAATTTAATTTGTGAGCAACATGTGAGGTTGACAAATTTCTAGGCAGATAATATCGAAATAAGGATTTATTTCCTACCAAATCTTGGTCACAGTAAGTATTATTCTCAAGACAAGAGGGCTTTGATCCAGATCATATAGATTGTGTATGTTATAAGAAGATCATGCAGATCCATATCATTTACAGCCTATCAGGAACAAAGCCAGGGTTTGTGGAACCAGAAACAGAGTTGATGGAATCAGGTTCTACAAGTAATGTGCATATTATAAAACACAGTATTTGAAAGACATTTGATTTTGAATGGCCAAGTTGGGAAAACATCATATCTTATGAAATTAATATTAATATGTGGTCCATAGTTTTGATCACCCTAGTAAATTCGCATAGCTTGAAATTCCTTTGCCATGTATATTAAGTGTCATGTATATTGGAAATAAAAGGATGGGAAATAATGCACTATCGTTGTTTATTGTATCTCTAGCATATTTACTCACATTTGCATTCTTCAAAGCAGTTACCACTATGGGTAGAAGAAATGCAACACAGGTGACAGACTTCATCCTTCTGGGGCTGACGGATTCCCTGGAAGTCCAGCTGGTTCCTGTTCCTTTCTGCTGTTCCTGCTGATAAGCCTGATCTCAGTGCTGGGGAACGCAGGGCTGGTGCTGGTGATCCGCCTGGATGTCCAGCTTCACACCCCATGTATTTTTTCCTCAGTCACTTTTTCTGTGACATATCCCCAATTGCAGCCCTGTCTTGCACTGACACATATGACATTGATATGATATTTATTGGTGCTGGTTCCACTCTAATGGTGTCTCTTATCACAATATCTGTGTCCTAAGTGTCCATTCTGTCTACTATCCTGATAATTACTTCCACTTCAGGGAGGCGGAAAGCCTTCTCTACCTGTGCCTCCCATCTCCTGGGAGTCGCCACCTTTTACGGCACTCTGATGTTCACTTATTTAAAACCAAGTAAGTCCTACTCTTTGGGAAAGGATCAAGTGGCTTCTGTGTTTTACACAGTCGTGATCCCCATGGCGAATCCACTCATTTGTCTTAGGAACAAAGAAGTGAAAATTGCTCTCACTAGAATCATACAGAAGAGAGAGACATCCAGGCAATTAAAATAATAGTGATGCTGAATTTCTAAGACTTTTTTCCTTCCCTTTGGTGTATTTCCTTGTTTTCTCACCAAAAACAATTGAATCCTTTAATTTGTTTTTCTATTGAGTCATCCTTTACTGAATATGATCTTGGACATTTCTAGGAATACGTCTTTCCAAATCTACCCTGTAATTGGAATCCATGAAATTATGCATTAAACATATAGTCTAAATATATATGTTTTTAAGGGCAAATGATGATCAAAATAAAATTAATTGTCATGTTTTATAGTATATCCTACAAGGTCTCACACATATTCTAACTTCTGAGAATTTAGTTAAGCAAATGAGCTTCATTTTGGAAAAATAATAACAGTTTCAGAACTTGGTTCATTTATTTCTTAGAGAAGAAATAGCAGAGTGAAGACAAGCACTTGCTGTGGTTCCAAACATTCCAGGATTTAAGTTCTAGGTCTGCTACCTGTTTAGCTGTATAACCCTAAATAACTCCTGAAATTTAAGTCTGAGTTTTCTCAACTGCACAAAATGAATAGTAATTCCAAGTCCACACAGTTATTTTAAAGATTAAGTCAAATAATGGATGTAAAGCATTTGAGGCAGTACTAACAAATACTGGCCACAATCATTAGAAGACTTACACTTCTGCAAAATTTTTAATGCACAAGATTTTTTCTTACAGAATATTCACTTGCCTTTTGTAAATTCTTTTTGTTGTATGTATATAACAAAGATCAATTTAATTGATAAATGCACAATGATTATATTAAGTAATATTCACTTCCATTTTGTAAATTGGTTTGGACATTTAGACAAGTGCAAGATTAACTTAACTGATGAATGCACAATAGTTCTGGAGAATGTGGAACTTCATAATTTCGTATTTAGAATGGTATTTGTTAGCATTGGAGACAGCTGGAAAATGTTGAAAAAATTAAGGATTAGAAGTGCCTTCACACTACAGGATATCTTAAACGGACAGTTCTAGAGGGAAGCACCCCTAAGGCTAAAAAGATGTCACCAGAGAAAATAAAATCATAGCAAAGAAAGCAGACCATCCAAATACTAACTAACGGCAAAGAATAAAACACCCAATATATAAAGAATGGAGGAGGAAGAATAGGAAGGGAGAAATAAAGAAACATCAGATGGCGTTCACAATAGCTTAACAAGAAAGTGAAGTTAGATTCTTAGATAGTAAAGAAGCAACCCTTGAACCTTTGGTAACCACGAATCTAAAGCCAGCAATGGCAGTAACTACATATCTATCAATAATCACCCTATATGTAAATGGACTGAATGCACCAATCAAAAGACACAGAGTAACAGAGTGGATAAAAAAGCAAGACCCATCTATATGCTGCTTACAAGAGACTCACCTCAAACCCAAAGATATACACACACTAAAAGTGAAGGGATGGAAAAAGATATTTCATGCAAACAACAAAGAGAAAAAAGCAGGTGTTGCAGTACTTGTATCAGACAAAATAGACTTCAAAACGAAGAAAGTAGCAAGAGATAAAGAACATTACATAATGATAAAGGGGTCAGTCCAACAAGAAGATATAACCATTATAAACATATATGCACCCAACACAGGAGCGCCAACATATGTGAAACAAATACTAACAGAATTGAAGGAGGAAATAGACAACAATGCATTCATTTTAGGAGACTTCAACACACCACTCACTCCAAAGGAGAGATCAACCAGACAGAGAAGAAGTAAAGACACAGAGGCACTGAACAACACACTAGAACAGATGGACCTAACAGATATCTACACAACTCTGCACCCAAAAGCAACAGGATACACATTCTTCTCAAGTGCACACGGAACATTTTCCAGAATAGACCACATATTAGGCCACAAAAAGAACCTCAGTAATTTCAAAAATATTGAAATCCTACCAACCAACTTCTCAGATCACAGAGGTATAAAACTAGAAATAAATTTTAGAAAGAAATCAAAAAGGCTCACAAATACATGGAGACTTAACAACATTCTCCTAATGAATCAATGGGTTAACGACCAAATCAAAACAGAAATCAAAGAATATATGGAGACTAATGACAACAACAACACAAAGCCACAACTTCTGTGGGACGCAGCAAAGGCAGATACTTTCCTAACAGGAAAGTATATTGCAATCCAGGCCTAAGAGGAAAGTATATTGTAATCCAGGCCTATTTAAAGAAGGAAGACCATTCCCAAATGAACAGTCTAAAGACACAATTATTGAAATTGGAAAAAGAAGAACAAAGGAGGCCCAAAGTCACCAGAAGGAGGGACATAATAAAGATCAGAGAAGAAATAAATAAAATTGAGAAGAATAAAACAATAGAAAAAATCAATGAAACCAAGAGCTGGTTCTTTCAAAAAATAAACAAAATAGATAAACCCCTTGCCAGACTCATTAAGAGAAAAAGAGAATCTATACACATAAACAGAATCAGAAATGAGAAAGGAAAAATAACGACAGACCCACAGACATACAAAGAATTAAAAGAGAATATTATGAGCATCTGAATGCTAACAAGCTGCAAAACCTAGAAGAAATGGACAACTTCTTAGTAAAATACAACCTTCCAAGACTGACCAAGCAAGAAACAGAAAAACTAAACAGACCAATCACCAGCAACGAAATTGAATCGGTAATCAAAAAACTACCCAAGAACAAAACCCCTGGACCTGACGGATTCACCTCTGAATTCTACCAGACATATAGAGAAGAAATAACACCCATTCTCCTTAAATTTTTCCAAAAAATAGAAGAGGAGGGAATACTTCCAAACTCTTTCTATGAAGCCAGCATCACTCTAATACCAAAACCGGGCAAAGACCTCACCTTTTAAAAAGAAAATTACAGACCAATATCCCTGATGAACGTAGACGCAAAAATACTCAACAAAATATTAGCAAACCAAATTCAAAAATACATCAAGAGGATCATACACCATGACCAAGTGGGATTCATCCCAGGGATGCAAGGATGGTACAACCTTCGAAAATCCATCAACATCATCCACCACATCAATAAAAATAAGAACAAAAACCACATGATCATCTCCATAGATGCTGAAAAACCATTTGACAAAATTCAGCATCCATTCATGATTAAAACTCGCAACAAAATGGGTATAGATGGCAAATACCTCAACATCATAAAGGCTATACATGACAAACCCACAGCTAACATCATACTTAACAGCGAGAAGCTGAAAGCTTTTCATCTAAGATCGGGAACACGACAGGGATGCCCACTCTCTCCACTGTTATTCAACATAGTACTGGAGGTCCTAGCCAGGGCAATCAGGCAAAGCAAAGATATACAAAACATCCAGATTGGTAAAGAAGAAGTCAAATTGTCACTATTTGCAGATGACATGATACTGTACATAAAAAACCCTAAAGACTCAACTCCAAAACTACTAGAACTAATATCTGAATTCAGCAAAGTTGCAGGATACAAAACTAACACACGGAAATCTGTTGTTTTCCTATACACTAATGATGAACTAACAGAAAGAGAAATCAGAAAAACAATTCCATTCACAATTGTATCAAAAAGAATAAAATACCTAGGAATAAACCTAACCAAGGAAGTGAAAGACTGGTACTCTGAAAACTACAAGACTCCTAGGAGAAATTAAAGAGGACACTAACAAATGGAAATGCAACCCATGCTCTTGGCTAGGAAGAATAAACATTGTCAAAATGGCTATACTACCTAAAGCAATCTACAGATTCAATGCAATCCCTATCAAACTGCCAACAGCTTTCTTCAATGAACTGGAACAAATAACTCAAAAATTCATATGGAACCACAAAGGACCCTGAATAGCCAAAGCACTCCTGAGAAGGAGGAATCAAACAGGGGGAATTATGGTCCCTGACTTCAAACTCTACTACAAAGCCACAGTAATCAAGACAATTTGGTACTGGAACAAAAACAGATCCCCAGACCAGTGGAACAGAATAGAAAATCCAAACACTAACCCAAACATTTACAGCCAATTAATATTTGATAAAGGAGCCTTGGATATACAATGGGGAGATGACAGCCTCTTCAGCAGCTGGTGTTGGATAAACTGGACAGCTACATATAAGAGAATGAAACTGGACTACTGTCTAGCCCCATACACAAAGGTATACTCAAGGTGGATCAAAGACCTGAATGTAAGTCATGAAACCATAAAACTCTTAGAAAAAAACATAGGCAAAAATCTCTTGGACATAAACATGAGTGACTTCTTCATGAACATATCCCCCCGGGCAAGGGAAACAAAAGCAAAAATGAACAAGTGGGACTATATCAAGCTGAAAAGCTTCTGTACACCAAAGGACACCATCAGTAGAAGAAAAATACATCCTACAATATGGGAAAATATATTCATAAATGATGCATCTGAGAAGGGGTGGACATCCAAAATATATAAGAACTCACACACCTTAACAAACAAAAAGCAAATAATCCAGTTAAGAAATGGGCAGAGGACATGAATAGACACTTCTCTAAAGAAGAAATTCAGATGGCCAACAGGCACGTGAAAAGATGCTCCACATCGCTGGTCATCAGAGAAATGTAGATTAAAATCACAGTGAGATATCACCTCACACCAGTGAGGATGGCCAACATCCAAAACACAAACAACAACAAATGTTGGCGAGGATGTGGAGAAAAGGGAACCCTCCTACACTGCTGGTGGGAATGCAATTTAGTTCAACCATTGTGGAAAGCAGTATGGAGGTTCCTCAAAAAACTCAAAATAGAAATACCTTTCGACCCAGGAATCCCACTCCTAGGAATTTACCCCAAGAATGCAGCAGCCCAGTTTCAAAAAGACAGATGCACCCCTATGTTTATTGCAGCACTATTTACAATAGCCAAGAAATGGAAGCAGCCTAAGTGTCCATCAGTAGATGAATGGATTAAGAAGATGCGGTACATATACACAATGGAATATTATTCAGCCATAAGAAGAAAACAAATCCTACCATTTGCAACAACATGGATGGAGTTAGAGGGTATTATGCTCAGTGAAATAAGCCAAGCCAAAAAAGACAAGTATCAAATGATTTCACTCATATGTGGAGTATAAGAACAACAACAAAAAAAAACTGAAGGAACAAAACAGCAGCAGACTCACAGAACCCAAGAACGGACTAATAGTTATCAAAGGGAAAGGGACTGGGGAAGAAGGGTGGGAAGGGAGGGATAAGAGGGTAAAAGGGACATTACGATTAGCAGACGTAAGGTAGGGGGGGCACGGGGAGGGCTGTACAACTCAGAGAAGACAAGTAGTGACTCTATAGCATCTCACTACGCTGATGGACAGTGACTGTAATGGGGTTCGTGGGGGGAACCTGATGAAGGGGGTAGTTTAATCACCATAATATTGCCCATGTAACTGTAGGTTAATGATACCAAAGTAAATTGTAAAAATAAATAAATAAATAGTGAAAAAAAAAGAAATGCCTTCACAGTTACTAGCAATTGAGTATATGTTCTTTTAGATCTATAATGATATGTGCATGTGCATGTCTTACAAATATGAGGAACATTTATTTTCTATGTAAGTTTTTGCAGCTTTCTGCATACACTTACAAGTTTATGCAAATTTGATAATTCCTTTGTTGTTGAAACCTGAGGTGAATGTGTTCTTGGTACCTGGGAAATACCAGGATTCTCATCTTGCCATGCTTTATACCTGAAATGTTATAATTCATCAATTAAAAATCTCTATAGAGAAAGATCTCTGGTGGCTACCAACTGAAGATTTTACAACTTTATTTTTCAGTGTGTCAACAAGAGTCAGTAAACTGCTTTTGTTGAAATTCTATGTATGTTTAAAAATCATTGCCTTTTTCCTAATTTCTATAGGTTTGTTATGGCAATTAAAAACAAATATTTGAAATATATGCTTGACACATTTCTTTCAAAATTTTTAACACAGACGAGTTTTAAAACTAAGACTTAACAATGAGTTGAGATTTCATGGCAATCTGTAAACTTTAGTCGGGTAAATGCTAGTATTCCCCTTAAATTTTTTCCTCTGTAATCTGGAATTGCAGTTTTAATTTTTTCTGCTTTTTAAATTTGTTGAAGAACATATTTTTCACTTTCCAGGTCTTTGATTTTTTTTTTGTTTGTTTCGTCTTATGTAACCAGTTAGATTTCTTCAAGCAATGATGGAATAAAATTTTTATTTAAAAAATTTTATATTTTCTTTGCAAAACTATAACTGACTATTCTTTAAATACTTTTTAAATATTTAAAGTGCAAACGTGCAAATTCTCCTTTAGGAGTTAAAAGTTTAGAGTTTTCCACTAATTCAAAACTCAACAAAGACTCGTATCTTTTAAGAATGAATTATATTCTTCTACTTCATGTATTTTCAAATTTCCCTGATCATATGTCAATGTCATTTTAAAATATTATGAATTAATTTTCCTTTGGTGTCCATTTTATTTAGTGTCTATATAGCTACTGCTATTTGTTGGTGCTGGAATTTAAAGTAAGTATTTGATCAATGTTGTCTAATAATGCATTTTTTTGACTCATATCTTCTGGTATACACATTGTGTCATTTTAAGTATTTTCAGGCTCTTCATTTTTTAGGTCATTTTTATGACTGTTTTCAGCTTGCTTTCATTCATGTCTATTTCTGTGATTAGGAAATACATGTTGGTTAATGTTGGCAAAGATAGTCAAGAGATCCATAATTTCAAGGAAATACTGAGGTAAATGGTAATTAAATTGAATCAAATTCTATTTATAGTAAGACAATGCAAATAAAATTAAATAAGTTATAATTACATTAAATTAAACAATATACTTCATACTATAATTTAGAAAGGATGTATACAATGTTATTACACATGTGTTATATAATCTAGGGGCAATATGAAAGGTGTGAACTACTTGTTTTTGGCCAGTGATTTCCCCATTATATTAATGAGTATAATATTTCATGTAAGACGTAGTCTGTTGTAATTTAGGACAAACACTTCTTGATTATGATGCAAAACCAAAGTGCTCTTTCATATAAACATGAAAATAAATTAAGACTAGAATAGAGCATGGCTAAAATATGAACAGCCGTGTTTACTTCCAAACAATTGATAGATACGGTAATGCCATATTTTGTAAGGTGCTTACCAAGTGCCAGGCAATATTCAAAGGGCTTAAGATACATAATAAACATAGTTTATCTTCACGACATAACGTTCATGTAGTACTAGCGATACCTACGTGATAATCTCACGTCATGGAAAGTGATCTTTCTCCTTGTTCAGACAGACATAAGAATGATCCTGGATTTCTCCTTCTATCACACAAGCCTCACATCCAGCCAATCGGCATGTTATGCTAAATACAGAATCTATCTGGAGTCCGACTACTTCTCAACTCTTTCTCTGCTGCCACCCTGGCCCTGGATCCACCATCTCAGTCTTAGAATTAGCGTTGCAGTTTCCTAGCTTGTCTCTCTCTGTTACCTTGTCCCTCTGTGTGACCTTGTCCCTCTTGACTCTCATCTCAATGTAAGAGCCAGAGTGGTACTGTTACGCAGTATGCTGGAGCCTGTCACTTTCTTCACACATCCTACAAGGCTTCTCATCACACTGTGAGTAAAAATTAAGTCTTTAGCAGAGTTCACTGGTCCAAAACAACCTCACGTTTGAAACCAGTCAGTCCAACTCTGGAGTTCACACTCTGCATCATCATTCTAAGAATACTACTATTATTACAGCTGAAAAAATAGAATCCATTATTATATTAAAGAAGGCATTAAGAAAAACACCAAGGGCTTTTGAGACATATATTTGCTGGTAGACATTCTCCAAAGCTGCTGATAGAGGACAGTCTGATCTTGCAAGTACTAGCTAAAGTTTCTCAAACATCTTAGGTACAGTGCTATTGACAAAGAGAATAACTCTGTAAAGGAGAAAACAATTTATCTGATGCTAGTATTGCTCTGGAGAGAAAATATGTAATAGTCGGGGTCCAGGCTATCCTGTAAACAGAGCAGCTCAACAAATAATAAAGTATCCTTGGTTATAAGTTGCAGAGTTTAGCTAACTAACGTTGGTAAATGGCTCTTTTTTCACAAGGTAATGCTGGTAGCTAGGTTGCTTTATGTTGTTGAATTGCTTTCTTCCAGATTTTGTTCTCTTTTGCATTCTCCATTGCTGAAGAAGATTCATCCAGCACTTGGTGCACATCCACTGGGAAAGAAAGGCGAGGTTTTCATGTTGGAAAAACTATTGCCAAATTTGTCTTACAGATGGCCGTTAAAGAATAATTGAAATTATTTAGTAGAGAAAGGACTATTCAGACCACCCTTATTTCATCAGTTTGAAACACTGATTTGAACGGTAGAAGCCGAAAATGATTCCGGGATACTGAAAAACTTTTGAGTTTTCTAAGAGATGTATATTTAGGAACACTTTTGATAAAAATATTGCATTCTAACAGAAAATTCTTCCCCCCAAATTATACACATCAAAGCACTTTTAAGAACATGTGGATTGGAAACCTTGATTTTTTTATAACATATAATTTGGTCTATTACATGAACAGTTATGTGTGTCTGAAAGTAAGTTTTTCTCTTTTTTAGATGAAATTTGCATATACATTCTGGCATCAAACATTTTTTTTCTAATAGAAAAGTGGAAATCCAAGTTATACAGACTGACAGCAGTGGGTGTATAACTGAATATTGAATATGGATCAGTATAAACATAGAGGTATGAATATGATACAATTTATATTTTGTAAAATGGGGCATTGAGGTTCTGATTAATGATTTATTGTATAATATGTATATAAACTTAATTAAAACAAAGACATTTCCTTTTCTAGATGTGATGACTGAAAAATAAAATGACACCCAACATTCTTTTCAGTTTCATTCAAGGCTAAAATTTTACCTTCTTATGAAATAATTTCCCTCAAAATATTTTTCAATGCATCCTTTCCTTGTTCCTGAGACTGTAAGGTTGTGGATACAGGAAGCAAAATTCTGAGTGGGTCCCTAGGAGTAACAGTGAGAGGTGCCACTACCATTTCTGCCCCTTGATCCTGGACCCATGAGCCCTGGCTCTGGGAGAAACAGCTCCGTACACTGGATGCTGACTCAGAGCATTACAGCCTTTATTCATGGTCTTTACTTAAACATTTCCAAGAAGATAGAAAGACACCAACAAACTAAAGGAAAACATTTTTATTTATATACACTTCCCTATTTATTGCTGCAGTATTTACAAGAACCCCTTTTTAAATATTTATTTATTTATTTATTTTGCTATTATTAATATACAATTACATGAGTAACATTACGGTTACTAGACTCCCCTATTATCAAGTCCGCACAATATGCCCCATTGCAGTCCCTGTCCATCAGCATAGAAGGATGTTATAGAATCACTACTTGTCTTCTCTGTGTTATACTGCCTTCCCTGTATCCCCCTACCCCACCCCACACCCGCTAAATTATGTGTGCTAATTGTAATAGCCCTTTTTCCCCCTTATCCCTCCCTTCCCACCCATCTTCCACAGTCCCTTTCCCTTTGGTAACTGTTAGTCCATTCCTGAGTTCTGGGAGTCTGCTGCTGTTGTGTTCCTTCAGTTTTTTCTTTGTTTTTATATTCCACATATTGTGAAATAATGTGGTCTTTCTCTGCCCGGCTTATTTCACTAAGCATAATACCCTCTAGCTCCACCGATGTCATTGCAAATGGTAGGATTTGTTTTCTTCTTATGGCTGAATAATATTTCATTGTGTATATGTACCACTTCTTCTTTATCCATTCATCTACTGATGGACACTTAGGCTGCTTCCATTTCTTGGCTGTTGTAAATAGTGCTGCGATAAACATAGGGGTGCATATGTCTTTTTCAAACTGGGCTGCTGCATTCTTAGGGTAAATTCCTAGGAGTAGAATTCCTGGGTCAAATGGTATTTTATTTTGAGATTTTTGAGGAACCTCCATACTGCTTTCCACAATGGTTGAACTAGCTTACATTCCCACCAGCAGTGTAGGAGGGTACCCCTTTTTCCACATCCTCGCCAACATTTGTTGTTGTCTTTTGGATGTTGGCCATCCCAACTGGTGTGAGGTGATAACTCATTGTGGTTTTAATTTGCATTTCTCTGATGATTAGTGATGTGGAGCATCTTTTCATGTGCCTGTTGGCCATCTGAATTTCTTCTTTGGAGAAGTGTCTGTTCAGCTCCTCTGTCCATTTTTTAATTGGCTTATTTGCTTTTTGTTTGTTGAGGTGCATGAGCTCTTTATATAATTTGGATGTCAACCCCTTATCAGATATTTCATTTATGAATATATTCTCCCATACTGTAGGATGCCTTTTTGTTCTACTGGTGGTGTCCTTTGCTGTACAGAAGCTTTTTAGATTGATATAGTCCCACTTGTTCACTTTTGCTTTTGTTTCCTTTGCCTGGGGAGATATGTTCATGAAGAAGTTGCTCTTGCTTATGTCCAATAGATTTTTGCCTATATTTTTTTCTAAGAGTTTTATGGTTTCATGACTTACATTCAGGTCTTTGATCCATTTTGAGTTTACTTTTGTATATGGGGTTAGACAGTAATCCAGTTTCATTCTACTACATGTAGCTGTCCAGTTTTGCCAACGCCAGCTGCTGAAATTGTCTTGATTACTGTGGCTTTGTAGTAGAGCTTAAAGTCAGGGAGCGTCATTCCCCCGGCTTCATTCTTCCTTCTCAGGATTGCTTTGCCTATTCAGGCTCTTTTGTGGTTCCATATGAATTTTAGAACTATTTGCTCTAGTTCATTGAAGAATGCTGTTGGTAATTTGATAGGGATTGCATTGAATCTGTAGATTGCTTTAGGCAGGATGGCCATTTTGACAATATTAATTCTTCCTAACCAAGAGCATGGGACGAATTTCCATTTATTAGTGTCCTCTTTAATTTCTCTTAAGAGTGTCTTGTAGTTTTCAGGGTATAGGTCTTTCACATTGTTGGCTAGGTTTATTCCTAGGTATTTTATTCTTTTTGATGCAATTGTGAATGGAATTGTTTTCCTGATTTCTCGTTCTGTAGTTCATCGTTAGTGTATAGGAATGCAACAGATTTCTGCATATTAATTTTGTATCCCGCAGCATTGTTGAATTCAGATATTAGATCTAATAGTTTTGGAGTGGATTCTTTAGGGTGTTTTATGTACAATATCAAGTCATCTGCAAACAAGGACAGTTTGAGCTCTTTGCCGACCTGCATGCCTTTTATTTCTTTGTGTTGTCTGATTGCCATGGCTAGGACCTCCAGTACTATGTTGAATGAAAGTGGGGAGAGTGGGCATCCTTGTCTTGTTCCCAGTCTTAAAGGAAAAGCTTTCAGCTTCTCGCTGTTAAGTATAATGTTTGTCATATGTGGCCTTTATTATGTTAAGGTATTTGCCCTCTATACCCATTTTGTTGAGAGTTTTTATCATGAATGGATATTGAATTTTGTCAAATGCTTTTTCAGCATCTACGGAGATGATCGTGTGGTTTTTGTCCTTCTTTTTATTGATGTGATGGATGATGTTAATGGACATTCAAATGTTGTACCATCCTTGCATCCCTGGGATGAATCCCACTTGATCATGATGGATGATCTTTTTGATGTATTTTTGAAGTCGGTTTGCTAATATTTTGTTGAGTATTTTTGCATCTATGTTCATCAGGGATATTGGTCTGTAATTTTCTTTTTTTGTGGTGTCTTTGCCTGGTTTTGGTATTAGAGTGATGTTGGCCTCTTAGAATGAGTTTGGGAGTATTCCCTCTTCTTCTACTTTTTGGAAAACTTTAAGGAGCATGGGTATTAGGTCTTCACTAAATGTTTGATTAAATTGAGCAGTGAAACCACCTGGTCAAGGGGTTTTGTTCTTAGGTAGTTTTTGATTACCAATTCAATTTCTTTGCTGGTAATTAGTTTATTCAGATTTTCTGTTTCTTCCTGAGTCAGCCTTGGAAGGTTGTATTTTTCTAGAAAGTTGTCCATTTCTTCTAGGTTATCCAGGTTGTTACCATATAATTTTTCATAGTATTGTCTCATAATTCTTTGTATTTCAGTGGTATCCATAGTGATTTTCCTCTCTCATTTCTGATTCGGTTTATGTGTGTAGACTCTCTTTTTTTCTTGATAAGTCTGGCTAGGGGTTTATCTATTTTGTTTATTTTCTCAAAGAACCAGCTCCTGCTTTCATTGATTCTTTCTCTTGTTTTATTCTTCTCAATTCTATTTATTTCTGCTTTAATCTTTGTTATGTCCCTCCTTCTATTGACTTTGGGCCTCATCTGTTCTTCCTTTCCTAGTTTCATTAATTGTGAGTTTAGATTGTTCATTTGGGACTGTTCTTCTTTCCTGAGGTAGGCCTATATTGCAATATATTTCCCTCTTAAGCACCGCTTTCACTGCATCCCACAGATTTTTGTGGTGTTGAATTATTATAGTCATTTGTCTCCATATATTGCTTGTTCTCTGTTTTTATTTGGTCATTGGTTCATTGATTATTTAGGAGCATGTTATTAAGCCTCCATATGTTTGTGGGCTTTTTCATTTTCTTTGTGTAATTTATTTCTAGTTTCACACCTTTGTGATCTGAAAAGCTGGTTGGTACAATTTCAATCTTTTTGAATTTACTGAGGTTCCTTTTGTGCCCTAATATATGATCTATTCTTGAAAATGTTCCATGTGCACTTGAGAAGAATGTGTATCCTGTTGCTTTTGGATGGAGTGTTCTGTAGATGTCCATTAGGTCCATCTGTTCTAATATGTTGTTCAGTGCCTGTCTCTTTACTTATTTTCTGTCTGGTTGATCTGTCCTTTGTAGTGAGTGGTGTGTTGAAGTCTCCTAAAATGAATGCATTGCTTTCTATTTCCCCTTTAATTCTGTTAGTATTTGTTTCACATATGTAGGTGATCCTGTGTTGGGTGCATAGATATTTATAATAGGTATATCCTCTTGTTGGACTGACCCTTTTATCATCATGGAATGTCCTTCTTTGTCTCTCTTGTGACTTTCTTTGTTTTGCAGTCATTTTGTCTGATACAAGTACTGCAACTCCTGTTCTTTTCTCACTATTAGTTGCATGAAATATTTTTCCATCCCTTTACTTTCAGTCTGTGTATGTCTTTGGGTTTGAAGTGAGTCGCTTATAGGCAGAATACAGATGGGTCTTGTTTTTTATCCATTCAGTAACTCTATGACTTTGATTGGTGCATTTACATTTAGGGTGATTATCGATAGGTATGTACTTATTGCCATTTCAGGCTTGAATTTGTGGTTACCAAACGTTCAAGGGCAATTCCCTTACTATCTAACAGTCTAATTTAATTTATTTTGTATACTATTACAAACTCAACCTAAAAGATCCTTTTTTCCCTCCTTTTTCTTCCTCCTCCATTCTTTGTATGTGATGAATCATATTCTGTTCTCTTTGTCTAGCCCTTGGGTGACATCTGTTTAGCCTTAGGAATACTTCCACTGAAAGAATGAAAATTGTTTAACCCTTCCTTCAAATTTAAATGATAACCTTGCCAGGCAGAGTATTCTTGGTTCAAGGCCCTTCTGCTTCATTGGATTAAATATATCATGCCACTCTCTTCTGGCCTGAAAGGTTTCTGTTGAGAGGTCTGATGATAGCCTGATGGGTTTTCCTTTGTATGTGATCTTTTTTCTCTCTCTAGCTGCTTTTAAAAGTCTGTTTTTATCCTTGATCTTTGCCATTTTAATTATTGTATGTCTTGATGTTGTCTTCCTTGGGTCCCTTATGTTGGTAGATCTGGGCAGAGCCCACCCAGGCAACCTTGTCCAGCTCTCCCTTCTCCCACACAGCAAGCTCCGTGCAAGCCCCGCCCCTTCAGCAGCCCTCTCACTGCTAGGAAGGCTCTCAGACTGCCTGCCGTTCCTCTGACACAGAGGGCCAGTGTGGATCCCCTCCTCCACAAATGGCCAGAATGTCAATTCCTCAAGCACTCCGCCTGCTGAGCTCCCCAATGCTCAGGGCACCACACACGATATATGTCATTATATATAGATGTTATATATAATATACATTATTTTTAAGTTTTAAAGACTGCTAAGTTCAATTTGTTGATGTAGTACTGTGCGCTTCTATGTTGACGGAAATCAACATGACAGTTACATTTAAGAAAAAGTTTATTCAGTCTTACTGAGTAGAACTCCTTCAGCATATTCAGATAAACTGCTCCCAAAACCCCTGGTTTGGGAACATCTTAAATACTTGTCTTATAACAGGAGGTGGGTGTAGGGAAGAGGTTGTGTGGTTCAATATATCAGACAATGTCCTGAAAGAACAGAAAATGGATAGGCTGATGCTATCTATTAGCAACGGTTAGGATTGCTAATTATTGTCCTACGGAATTCTGCTATAGACAAGAACCAGACTGGTTTATGTTCTTTTGAGCATTCCTGGCTGGTTTTTCTCTGGTGTTGGGTGCAGGGTGAGGGGCTGTGAATTTTGTGACATAAGCAAAAATGGCTGCAGGGCATCTTCATAGCACAGCAGGAGCTGATGAGGGCTCTGCAGCTTACACAGAGCTTTGCCTCTGGGGCCACCATGAGGAGTCACAAAATTTCACTTTATTTCACGTATAAATACATTATTATTGGCAGTAATGATGGACAATATGCTCCTATTTCAGGTACCATAACCCAGAGGAAGTGGAAGCAATTATTAAGTAGAATTCAGGGCTGTGTGTGTGTGTTTTCATACACTAAATTGCCTTTTTAGTATTAGAAGTAATTTAGCTAAGTTAAGACATAAGATGAATTTCATCGTCAACATTTTTCTCACTATCCTGGCTGGACATAAAAGGAATGTGTAGAAATACTAGGTAGGCTGATACTTAGATAATAGAACGGGAAGTATACAAGGCGGTAAGTACAGGGTGAAATGATGGGCTAAATGTACAAAAGGCGGAGGGGAAAAGAAGAGTAAACAAGGCCCCAAGATTCAGATGCAATCAACCAGCGAACACTGCACAAGAACCAGGTGATGAAAGTTTGCACTAAAAACTGAACATCTGAGGAAACTGAGAGTGTAGAGTGAGAGTATATGAATTCTAAGACTTCATAAGACGTATCTACAGCTAATTGATGTAAGCTCTATGGAGAGAGATGTGCCTTGGTTAAACTGAAAAAAAAATTGAATTGGTAAAGTTGAATTGTGCTGCTTTTTTTGGGGGAAAGTAGACAATTATTAGAACTCTTTTAGATTAGAGTTTACATGGGACGCCTTTCTATTCCTTAGATGTCCGTGGTTCTGGGAGCTGGAATTTGTTCACAGACCACATTTAACACAGGGCAACTGAAAATTGCCCTCAAAGTTGGCATCAACTATGATCACATAGTTTTTCACAGCACAAGGAGAAATCTCAAATTTCCAGCTTTGGCTCTTGGGTCTCTTAATAAGTAACAATCACAACCACGATGCAAATGTGGCGTGACCAATCTGAGTGGTGCCAGATATTTATTTCCTTGATGAGTTGGGCCAATTTCCAAATTACAAACTCCAAAGCTACACACATGAAATAAAAATATTAAGGCATATTTGGTAGAGATTCTCTGTGGGCAAAGAGGAAAGTTCTGTAAGGTAAGTATCTGCTGAGCCCTGGTTTCTCTGAGTGTTGATGTTGAACAATAACTGATTTTATATATGGGGTGAAGGGATTGGAGGGTAAAGTGCCCATTCTCAATTTTTTCCCCTGACATTTGAATATAACAACTGGTCCACTAGTATCAGATATTTTATTTGTCAAGTCTTAATTTGTTTCCTATCAACTAATTATTGCAACCAGTTAAGGACACTTGGAATCTTCTAACTCAGTTTCATTTCCTGAGTCTCTCTCTGTATGTATAAGTCATTATAAATTTATAACATATGTATTTGTTACTCATACAGGGTATTTTAGTCATTTTCCAATCTATAGTCTACAAATATGCCACAATGTCCTCCATTTGCCACAGAATGCTAGGATAGGAATTTTCATTTTCATATTTAAGCATCTGGTTCTGTTTATAGGGTTACATAGTAACTATTTTTTATGATGAGGTAAAGGTCAGCTTTAGACAAAAACAAAAATCATAATTTTTCTGTAATATAACTCCCCACACACATAAACTGTGTTATTTTAACTGTATCCTGGAGGCCAGCCCTTTCTTTTATAAGGTGTGTATTAGGACAGAATTCATTAAAAATTTATGAACAGTTAAATTAATTTTATTGTTTCAATTATCTTGTTTGTATATTATTCCTTATAGTTCATACTCTGGGATAGAAGATAAATGCTCTTAAAAATTATAAAGGGGAGAGGATTAAAGATGGCAGGTGAGAGGTGAGACACAGGCTTCCTCCTAAAACTGCATATAATACAAAAATATAATTAATACAACTAGTCCTGAAAGAACAACAGGAAAGAGGGCTGTGCCAGACTGCATACACCTGGAGAAAAGAGCAGACCTCACAGAACAGAGTAACGTACCAACGCTGTGGCCCAGGGGACCCAAGCCCTTCCCCCACCCGAGCTCACCAGCGGGAGGAAGAGAAACCAGGCAGGGAGGGAGTGGAGGCCTGGTACTGCAGAATACCTAACTCTGGAGATCTGTTCTGGGAGCACAAACCAACAATTCATGGTGCTTGCATGATACTCTCATGATTACGGGTTTGGAAAGCTAAGACAGGCAGAATTCCTGGAGACACTGAAATTCCAGCCACTTGTGGAAAGCAGGGATCCATATCCGGCTGCACTGGGACAAAAGAAAGGTGGGTAGTCTGAAAGACTTCATAAGAAGGAAGCCCTTAGCAAGAGGGCTGCTAAAGGGGCAAGGATTGCACAGAACTTACTGCTCAGGAGAAAGGACAGGTAGACAAAATTGTCCAGGTGCACTCTGCCCAGCAGGTTGGGAGCTTTGCCATATAGACTCATATTTAATGATCAAAAAGAAATCTTCCTCCTTAGAAGATCTTCAGGTGCTCCAGCTCCCTGGCTGGCTACACAGCTCCAAGGACCCCCTCCGTGATACGCAGCCTACTGCGCCTTTCTTCCGCTCAGCCCCACCTGGCTCGCAAACCAACAAACCCTACCCTGGTGTTAGCCCAGCCAGGGGGAAGATCTGTCCACAGTAACTACAAACACAAAGCATAGAGAATTATACCTGTGTGCTCGGCCCACTGGTTCAGGCAGTGGAGACAGGCATAGCAGCCGGGTAGCAGGAAATAGCTCTTTCCTCCCCTGAGGCACCAATACCACTCCCCTGGGACCCCTGACATTGCTTCAGGGGCTGAGCAGCTCCAGGGAGTAGAGCTTCTGGGCACTAGAGGGCGCCATATACAAATATGAAATGCCAAAGGAATCTGGTTCAGAGTAAAATTATGAATACCACTCCTGAGAAAGATTTAAATGACATCAACCTCATGACTCTTCCTGACAGGGAGTTCAAAATAAGAATCATTAACATGCTCATGGAGATACGGAAAGATATTCAAGAACTCAGGGATGAATTCCAGTCAGAGATCCAATCATTGAAGAGCACAATGGACGGTATTAAAAGCAGATTGGATATGGTGGAGGAGACGATAAATGAAATAGAAACTAGAGAAGAGGAATACAAAGAAGCAGAGGCACAGAGAGAAGAAAGGATCTCTAAGAATGAAAGAATATCGAGAGAACTGTGTGAACAATCTAAATGAAACAATATTCCCATCATAGGGGTACCAGAAGAAGAAGAGAGAAAAACAGATGAAAGTGTCTTTGAGGAGGTAATTGCTGAAAACTTCCCCAATCTGGGGAAGGAGATAGTCTCTCAGGCCATGGAGATGCACAGATTTCCCAACACAAGGGACCCAAGGAAGACAACACCAAGACATATAGTAATTTAAATGGCAAAGATCAAGGATAAGAAAAGAGTATTAAAATCAGCCAGAGAGAGAAATAAGATCACATATAAAGGAAAGCCCATCAGGCTATAATCAGACTTCTCAGCAGAAACCTTACAGGCCAGTAGGGAGTGGCATGATGTATTTAATGCAATGAAGCAGAAGGGCCTCAACCAAGATAGTTTATCTGGCAAGATTATCATTTAAATTTAAAGGAGGGTTTAAACAATTTACAGATAAGCAAAAGCTGAGAGAATTTACCTACCACAAACCATCTCTACAGTGTATTTTGGAGGGACTGCTGTAGATGGAAGTGTTCCTAAGGTTTAATAGCTGTCACCAGACGTAATAAAACCACAGTAGAGGAAGTAGAACAGCTAATTACTAATCAAAAGCAAAAATTAAAATAACTATCTCTAAAGTCAATCAAGGGATAGACAAAGAGTACACAGCATGATACCTAATATACAAAGAATGGAGGAGGAAGAAAAACGAGGAAGAATAAAAAAAAAGAACATTTAGATTGTGTTTGTAATAACATATTAAGTGAGTTGAGTTAGACTCTTAGATAGTAAGGAAGTTAACCTTGAACCTTTGGCAACCACGAATCTAAAGCCTGCAATGCCAATAAGTACATAACCATCGATAATCACCCTAAATGTAAATGGACTGAATGCACCAATCAAAAGACATAGAGTCACTGAATGGATAAAAAAAAACAAGACGCATCTATATGCTGCCTGCAAGAGACTCACTTTAAACCGAAAGACATATACAGACTAAAAGTGAAGGGATGGAAAAAGATATTTCATGCAACTAATAGGGAGAAAAAAGCAGGAGTTGCAGTACTTGTATCAGACAAAGTAGACTTCAAAACAAAGAAAGTCACAAGAGACAAAGAAGGACATTACATAATGATAAAAGGGTCAATCCAACAAGAAGATATAACCATTATAAATCTCTATGCGTCCAACACAGGGGTACCTACATATGTGAAACAAATACTAACAGAATTAAAAGGAGAAATGGAATGCAATCCATTCATTCTAGGAGACTTCAACACTCCACTCACTCTGAAGGACAGATCAACCACACAGAAAATAAGTAACAAGACAGAGGCACTGAACAACACATTAGAACAGATGGACCTAACAGACATCTACAGAGCTCTACGCCCAAATGCAGCAGAATACACATTCTTCTCAAGTGCACAAGGAACAATTTCAAGAATAGATCACATACTATGCCACAAAAAGAGCCTCAGTAAATTCGTAAAGATTGAAATTGTACCAACCAGTTTCTTAGACCACAGAGGTATGAAACTAGAAATAAATTACGCAAAGGAAATGAAAAAATCCCACAAAAACACGGAGGCTTCACAACATGCTCCTAAATAATCAATGGATCAATGAACAAATAAAAACAGAGATCAAGCAATATATGGAGACAATTGACAACAATAATTCAACACCGCAAAATCTGTGGGACACAGTGAAGGCCATGTTAAGAGGAAAGTATATTGCTATGCAGGCCTACCTCAGGAAAGAAGAATAATCCCATAAGAGCACTCTAAACTCACAATTAATGAAACTAGAAAAAGAACAAATGAGGCCCAAAGTCAGTAGGAGGAACATAATAAAGATTAGAGCATAAATAAATAAAATCAAGAAGAATAAAACAATAGAAAGAATCAGTGAAAGCAGAGCTGGTTCTTCGACAAAATAAACAAAATAGATAAACCCCTAGCCAGACTTACTAAGAAAAGAAGAGAGTCAACTCACATAAACAGAATCAGAAATGAGAAAGGAAAAATCATGAAAGACACCACAGAAATACAAAGAATTATTAGAGAATACTATGAAAATTATATGCTAACAAACTGGATAACGTAGAAGAAATGGACAACTTTATGGAAAAATACAACCTTCCAAAGCTAACCCAGAAAGCAACAGAAAATCTGAACAGACCAATTACCAGCAACGAAATTGAACTGGTAATCAAAAACCTACCTAAGAACAAAATTCCTGGACCAGATGGCTTCACCACTGAATTTTATCAAACATTTAGTGAAGACCTAATACCCATGCTCCTTAAAGTTTTCCAAAGAGTAGAAGAAGAGGGAATACTTCCAAACTCATTCTATGAGGCCAGCATCACTCTAATACCAAAACCGGGCAAAAACACCACAAAAAAAGAAAATTACAGACCAATATCCCTGATGAACATAGATGCAAAAATACTCAACAAAACATTAGCAAACCGAATTCAAAAATACATCAAGAGGATCATACACCATGATCAAGTGGGATTCATCCCAGGGATGCAAGGATGGTAGAACATTCGAAAATCCATCAACATCATCCACCACATCAACAAAAAGAAGGACAAAAACCACATGATCATCTCCATAGATGCTGAAAAAGCATTTGACAAAATTCAACACCCATTCATGGTAAAAACTCTCAACAAAATGGGTATAAAAGGCAAGTACCTCAACATAATAAAGGCCATATATGATAAACCCACAGCTAACATTATACTCAACAGCGAGAAGCTGAAAGCTTTTCATCTAAGTTCGGGAACAAGACAGGGATGCCCACCCTCCCCACTGTTATTCAACATAGTACTGGAGGTCCTAGCCACAGCAATCAGACAACACAAAGAAATAAAAGGCATCCAGACTGGCAAGGAAGAAGTTAAATTGTCCCTGTTTGCAGATGACATGATATTGTACATAAAAAACCCTAAAGAATCCACGGCAAAACTACTAGATCTAATATCTGAAATCAACAAAGTTGTGGGATACAAAATTAATATGCAGAAATCTGTGGCATTCCTATACACTAACAATGAACTAGTAGAGAAAGAAATCAGGAAAACAATTCCATTCACAAATGCATCAAAAAGAATAAAATACCTAGGAATAAACCTAACCAAGGAAGTGAAAGACCTGTACTCTGAAAACTACAAGACACTCATGGGAGAAATTAAAGAAGATACCAATAAATGGAAACACATCAAGTGCTCATGGATAGGAAGAATTAATATTGTCAAAATGGCCATCCTGCCTAAAGCAATCTACAGATTCAATGCAATTCCTATGAAAATACCAACAGCATTCTTCAACGAACTAGAGAAAATCATTCTAAAATTCATATGGAACCACAAAAGATCCCGAATAACCAAAGCAATCCTGAGAAGGAAGTATAAAGCTGGGGGGATTTTGCTCCCCAACTTCAAGCTCTACTACAAAGCCACAGTGATCAAGACAATTTGCTACTGGCACAGAACAGACCCATAGACCAATGGAACAGACTAGAGAGCCCTGATATAAACCCAACCATATATGGTCAATTAATATATGATAAAGGAGCCAAAATTGGACAGCTACGTGCAAGAGAATGAAACTGCATTATTGTTTAACCCCATACACAAAAGTAAACTCGAAATGGATCAAAGACGTGAATGTAAGTCATGAAACCATAAAAGTATTAGAAGCAACATAGGCAAAAATCTCCTGAATATAAGCATGAACAACTTCTTCCTGAACGCATCTTCTGGAGCAAGAGAAACAAAAGCAAAAATGAATTCATGGGACTACATCAAACTAAAAAGTTTCTGTATGGCAAAGGACACCATCAACAGAACAAAAAGGCATCCTACAGTATGGGAGAATATATTTGTAAATGACATATCCGACAAGGGGTTAACATCCAAAATATATAAAAAACGTACACGCCGCAACACCCAAAAAGCAAATAACCCGATTAAAAAATGGGCAGAGGACATGAATAGACAGCTCTCCAAAGAAGAAATTCAGATGGGCAACAGACACATGAAAAGATGCTCCACATCACTAATCATCAGGGAAATGCAAATTAAAACCACAATGAGATATCACCTCACACCAGAAAGGATGGCCAGCATCCAAAAGACTAAGAACAACAAATGCTGGAAGGATGCGGAGAAAGGGGAACCCTCCTACACTGCTGGTGGGAATGTAAGCTAGTTCAACCATTGTGGAAAGCAATGTGGAGGTTCCTCAAAAAACTAAAAATAGAAATACCATTTGACCCAAGAATCCCACTCCTTGGAATTTACCCAAAGAATACAACTTCTCAGATTCAAAAAGACATATGCACCCCTATGTTTATCACAGCACTTTTTACAATAGCCGAGATATGGAAGCAACTTAAGTGTCCATCAGTAGATGAATGAATAAAGAAGAGGTGGTACATATACACAATGGAATACTATTCAGCCGCAAGAAAGAAACAAACCCTACCATTTGCAACAACATGGATTTAGCTGGAGGATATTATGCTCAGTGAAATAAACCAGGCGGAGAAAGACAAGTGCCAAATGATATCCCTCATTTGTGGAGTATAACAATGAAGCAAAACTGAAGGAACAAAATAGCAGCAGACTCGGAGACTCCAAGAAGGAACTAGCGGTTACCAAAGGGGAGGGGTGTGGGAGGGTGGGTGGGGAGGGAGGGAGAAGGGGATTGAGGGGTATTATGTTTAGTACACATGGTGTGGGGGATCACAGGGAAAACAGTGTAGCACAGAGAAGGCAAACAGTGAATCTGTGGCATCTTACTACACTGATGGACAGTGACTGCATTGGGGTATGGGTGGGGACTTTATAATATGGGTAAATGTAGTAACCACATTGTTTTTTCATGTGAAACTTTCATAAGAGTGTATATCAATAATACCTTAATAAAAAATGCAAAAAAAAAGCTGTAAGTTACACAGAAAAAAAAGGCAACTGGCACAAGTCCCTCCTTCATAGTAATTACTTTAAATGTGAATGTATTAAACTCTTTAATCAAAAGACAGAGTGCAGAATGGATTTTTTTTAAATGACCCAACTAAATGCTGTCTACAGGACTCACTTTAGATCCAAATACATAAACACGTTGAAAATGACAGGATGGGAAACGATATCAATGCACATAGTCATCAAAAGAGAGGTGGAATGGCTCTACGAGTATCAGTCAAAATAGATTCAAGCAAAGACCTGATTTAAGGGACATAGAAAGACATTATATACTGATAAAAAAATTGAGACGGAAAGAAGATATAACAATTATAAACATTTATGCTTACAGCAACAGACCCTCAAAACATGGAAGCAAAATTGACAGAATTGAAGGGAGTAATAGTTCTACAGTAATAGTTGAAGACTTCAATACTCCACTTTCAATAATGGACAGACCAACCACCCGAATGACAAATAAGGAAATAACGATGTTAACCACCCAATTGCCTAACTAGATGTAACAGACACAGACAGAACACTCCGCCCAGCAGCAGAAGAAATATTCTCAAATGGATGTAGGCTATCTCCAGGATAGGCCATCTATTAGACTACGAAAAAGTGGGGAAGGAAAGTGGGGGAATTACTACTGATTCTACAGAAATGGGAAAAATCGTAAGACAGCACCACGAACAATTATGTCAACAGACTGGGTAACCTAGAAAGGACAATTTCCTAGAAACCAGAACCTCCCAGGACTGAATCAGGAAGAAACAGAACATCTAAATGCACCTCTAACTACCTATAAGGAGATTGAATCAGTCACCAAAACATCTCCTAAGAAAAGCCCTGGTTTACATGGCTTTACTGGTAAATTGTATCAAACATTTAAAGAAGAGCTTGTATCCATCCTTCTTAAACTCTTCCCAAAATATTGAAGGGGCAAGAAGCCCTTACGTATCTTGTGAGTCCAGCAGCACTCTGATACCAAAGGTACCTTTGCCAGAGCAAGACATGGTAAATACAGATTTCTGGAAGTACCTTACGCAAATGAGAAACTTGTGACTGGATAATGTAGTCAACTTTAAGGATTACGATTCTTTTTGTTTTACCCCAGTTGGAGGACAAACAATCATGCTACACGTTACGTAGGTTAGATTCCCAGAATGCCCAGAGATTCAAATGGATACCCACTGCATGGTTTTCAGATACTGTTGGTCAAAAAATGTTGTATGTGGCAACAAGCCCAACTCTGAAAAAGGCATGTGGAGGAGGCCACATTAACGCTGAAGTATTTGTAATGGTAGAGGAAGACGTATCACTGATTGCCTGTGAACTGCAGCCGAAGATTTATGACAGATGAAAGTAGTGAGGTGCATACTGACCTGCGGGGTGCACCGTAAGCTTCAAACTCGACAAGGACCAGCACTGCCTGTTTCTGGAGAAGCTTTTCAGGCTTTGGAAAAAGTGACTAGCTGACAGAAGAAACTGTGTACAATTGCAAATACACACAAAAAGTGGAATTGTAATTGAAAGAAAAAAAAGGGGATGAGACCTCAGCAGTCCAAGCAGGTTTATTGCTGACCCTGAGAGGGCCCCCTCTGTCCAGGCCAGCAGAACAAAGGAAAGGGGCCTCTAACAGGTCAAGAGGCTTTTTATGGCCAGTGTTTTCTGTGGGCTTTTTGAGGGGAGGGATCAGGGCAAAGGTGGGCTTGGGGCTTGGGGCTTGCTGACGTTATCCTCTGGAGGATGCTTGTAGCCTAAGTAAGATGAAACCTAGGCCTCTCTGAGATGGTGGGTGGGCTTATTCGAAAGGTGGTACTCAGGTCCGGATTCTATCAGTAATTTTGGTCAACATAAGCACCGAACTAAGATTTGCTGATGGGAATTCTGAAGGATTCAACCCATTACCGTTTCTTTCTGGATGAACATTCTCATGAAAGAGACTATCTGGAGTCTATAGCTTTAATTTACTCAATGCCTACATATACACACTGCATGACTGCTGTATTCTAGCTGGGAAAACCCTCTGCTAGTATATGCATCTACGAATGGGTGTAATTAGAAAGACTGAGACAGAAAATGTGGGTGGGTTGACCACAGACTTCCTTACGAAGTACACCTCAAGCATCAGGCACTTAGGCAAAGTTTTCCAAGGACCAAAAGTCCCACAGGAAAAAGAACTGGAAGATTAATTAGGGGTCTTGCTGAAACTGAATCCACCGCTGATCAGAAACAGCTTGAAGTTGCTTATTCTGTGAAGCAGTGTTACCATCAGGTTGGGGGAGAAGGTGCCTTATTGCAGAGGTCTTTTCTACCTGATTTTGTGGGTTTTTTAATGGCATTGAAGTTTAAGATCAGCTCACTATAAAACCTTAAAGGCACCAGTTATTTTCTCTATTTCAGGATTTCTGATGACATTGAAAGACATGTTGAAGCAGCTTTAATTCTCTTTCCAGTGCTTTACAAAATTTCGGTTCCACAAGTCATTTCATTGTGAAGTAGCCAGAGGCCAAATATTTATGTTCAAATTCAATGTTAAATTAGTATCATCCAAAAGCAAACAAAACAATGTTGAAAATGTTTTAAAGGAGATTGATTTCTCACCAAACCATAGTTTTAGGCAAATTGTTACCACTTTGGGGTAAATGCTTAGATTTAATAAAACTGTTTTAAAGTCTTAGTACAGACGAACACTTAAGAATCAATGTGTATCTTATTTCATAACACATTTAACTTTTCCAAAGTTTCACAGAAATCTCAAGGGACTCATCTCACTGGCTGCCTGGGTGTGAGGATGAGGGAGGGATCACAAGGGGGGTACTTTGGGGGTGACGATGCGACCTTTCTCCTGATGATGATGGTTTCATGAGCATACACATGTCAGAACACCAAACTAGCAAACTGCACACTTTAAATACATGCAAGTGATTGTATATCAATTATGCCTCAATAAAGCTGTTAAAATATCCTCCAAATTAAAAAATAAATGAATGAAATGGTCCCTTACTGTTAGGCAGGAAAATAGATATGAGCGGGGTGGAAAGAGAGTAAGGCCAGCAAAGCCCACCTAAAAAGACCCAGAGTTAATGAGTTAATCAGTTAAAGCTCAAAAAGCCAGGAGTAGCTTGGCCTGGGATGTTCGAATATTCCCCAGATAAAGGAGGGTACCTCAGCATAGCCCATGTCTTTGTTGTGTTAATCATGCAAGCCCAGCTTATTTTTTAACTTTACCTATATTCTGTTTCTTTCCCTCCTTCATCCCTAATCAAGTAATTTGCAACCTGGGCGACTAATTTAACAAGCAGGCCCGGCTGTAAACAATATAAAAAAAGGCAGGAAGGATTTCATCTTAAAGGTAAGATTGCATTTTAATACCCAGGAAGTTAAGAAGATTCTTCTTTTTTCTTTGTTTTTAAGAAGATTCTTAACTTACTCTTTAGCAAACAGACAATAGCTCAGCCCATCTTGGGGGCTGGGCTGGAAGTCCTGTTTGATCTGCTCCCAGACCAAGACACCGGTATCCCAGGGAGAAACAGAGCAGTAAATTCCTTGCGTTAAGTTAATTTTAAGTATTCAGAGAACATTTAACAAGTCTGCACCCCCCAGGCCTTAGTCACATTCCTGAAAAATCCTTAAGAGGGGGAACCCCCAACCTTTCAGCGCGCTCCTCTCTCTGAGGTCGCCCACACTTTGTAAGCAGACTTTCTCTCTTTCAATAAAACTTAAACCTTTCAAGGCGCCTCTCCTCCCTGAGGTCGCCTGCTTAACTTTTTCTCTCTTTAAGTAACTTTAAATAAAACTTTTACTCTGCTTCACGACTGTGTCTCTGCCCTTCAATTCTTTGTTGCAGCGGGGACAAGGACCGAGGAAAATATACAACGCTCCCCAACAGTACGACGGCGCCGGCTGGGTCTGGGCGGCGTGGAAGTCGGGAGGAAGAAGGTCGCGCCGCCCCCAACCCCACGCGCCCCCATCCCCCCCCTCCAAGACCGCACCCCGCGATCTCCAAGACTCCAGCCCCCAGGGCCTCCGCCCCCAGCCCCCTTGCCCTATCCCCCACCTTCCCCATGCCCCACCCGGCGCCCTGTCCCCCGGCAGTGCCGGGCGAGGCTCCTCCAGCCAAGCGGAGAGCCCTCTAGGCCATCCCCGCGCCCTGGCCTGCTGGCGAGCGGGCGCGATTCCAGAGCTCGGACTGCTCCAGTCCGTCCAGCTCCCCTCGGGACGCGCGCCCCGGGTCGCCCCTCCCGGAGCCCTGCCCCCGAGCCGCACGCACGCCCACCTGCGCCTGGAACAGCAGTACCAACACGGGCTCCAGAAGCAGAGCGACGGCCGTGGTGACCTTCCTCCGGGCCGCGGTGACCGTCCTTGGGACCGCGGGGGCCGTGGTGTCCTGCCCGCCAGCCGATCTTGGAGCCGTGGTGACCGTCCTCCGAGCCAAGGTGATCGGCCCTCCGGCCGATCCCGGAGCCATGGTGACCGGCCCGCCCGCGGGCCCCAGGAGCTGAAGCCTTTCTGGGCAGACGATGCGAGGAGGCGGCTGCAGGCACCGAGAACGTTCTCGAGGGCGCGGAGCGCCCTCTACCGCGCCCCGGGCGCTCAGTCCAGCCCTTTTCCGGAGAGACGCCGGTGCCCCGCCCGAGTCGGTGAGTGGCCCGCGGCCCGTCCCTCCCCGGCACGTAGGCCCGTCTCAGCCACTGTGCGCTTGAGCTGTCACCTGCCCAGGGTCCCATTCGCTCTTCGCGCGCGGCCGAGAGTCGGTATCCAGCCCAGTCCTGCGCGCCGGAAGAGTGAGCTTCTCGCCGGCCCCGCGCCCCGCACCTCCAGAGCCAGCACTGCCACCAGCTGTGACCCCCACCCCTCTGCCCCGCGACGGCGCTGTCCTATTGACGCTCTGGTTCAGCTGGGGCCGAAGAGCACCGCGCAGTGTTGGGTGCGGGCTGGGCGGGCAGAGAGGAGGGAGCCGGGAGGAGGGCACCCGCCCCTCGCGGGGCTGGGCAGGACACAGCCCAGGCACCACTCCTGCGGGCTCCACCCCAGCGGGCTCCTGAACCTCGTCCGAAGCACCCCATCCTCAGGAGGGGCCAGGCGGCTGCTTCCTTTGGCACAGGGGAAGCTGTCCGCGCCACCCCCCCACCCCCCCACCACCCCCCACCCCGTGCAGCCACGCCCTTGCCCAGCCTTTCTTTTTACTAGAAATTTCTGGTAACCAGAAGTGAGGGGGTGACGCAGTTTCTCTGAGAAGGCCGGACTCCCTGCTGCCGTGGGGGCAGTATGGCCACACCTCACAGTTCAGTCGAGAACAGCCATACCCTCTCCCCTCCCAGATGCCCCAAGAGCCACACAGGCACATTTTCAAGGGAGTCGGAAGGGGAATACTGGGCAGGGCTGGGGGTGAGGGCACAGCTCCGGACCCCTGCATCATCTGGCGTTTGTATATCCAGAAATCATGTCCAGATTTTTGCTACTTCCAAGATGTGGATGATGTCTTTGACCCCACCTGTTTGAGCACTTGGGCCCCCTGTGCCTGTGGGACTGTACTACCCAGTTTTCCTTTCCTTGTTGATTTAGAATAGTTCTTGGCTTTCCAAGGACATAAAGAACCTTCTGGAGGGGCTTCTGAGGCTGCAGAGGACGGGGTAACAGCTGGCGAGTCAGACAGTATTGGGAAGGGCCAGTCCTACTGGGAAGGAACCCAGGGTGTGGGGTGCGAGACTCAGTGGCCCAGGGCTTCCTGTCCAGAGCAGCCTGCCCTGGCATTGAGATGCAGAAAACTATCACCTCCAGGGCACCCACTCTCTGCAGAGGCCCAGAGCTACTCTGGGGACACTGCCTTCTGGAGGAAGTTCAGTCCTGGGATTCCAGACAGCCCGTGGCAGGCATGAGGGCTGGAATGGCGGCACCTGCCTGGCTCTTCCTTGGCCCTGGCCCAGGCCCCATCCTGTCCTGAGGCTTTGGGGGTTGAGGTAGAGGGGTCCCAAAGGACAGGGCCCTGGGTCCTCTCCTGAGCCCCCTTGCAGGGACACCACCTACCCATCCCTTCCTCTGTTGTCCTGTATCCTTCATGTGCATCCTGCTAGGGGTGGGCCACGTTACACTTTGCTGTGTGGTGTGGGTGCGTGGTCAGCTGTCCCCGCCTTCAGGGTCCTCCTGTCCTGTCCCAGCAAAGTAGGCCCACTCACTCCGGCCCTGGAGGCTGTAAGGACTGGAAACCACGGACACAGGGGAACCAAGCCCATCTGGGGTCCGCAGGCAGAGGAGGGCCATCAGTGGGTCTCTGAGCCACCCACGGTCTCAGCAGCTCCCCGGAGTGGACAGTCCTGCCCGTGTCCTCAGCTGGCTCACTGGATGGTTGATGGGACCCCTGCCTGCTGGCACTTGGCTCCACAGGGTTGGGCCTGCTTCCCACAGCTCACAGCAGACTGCATCCCTGTCCTACCCTGGACCCCTCCTCTCCATCCTCAGAGCCCAGACAGACCCCTGCTGGCATTGAGTCTCTCTCTGGGAAGACCTCCCACCCCACATTTCTGGAAGGCCCCCAAGGACACAACAGGAAACCGTGTGCGCCTGTTTATTTCAAGGTATGGAGCACAGACATGTCCCCACATTAGGGGAGGGGACAGCAACATGGATACAAAAACTGGAAAATGAGATGGTACTGCCTCAGCGTAGTTTAAGGCCCCGTGTGTATCTCGATGCTCACTCACACTCACACAGTCACACTCACACACACACGGGGTACTTGACACAGGAACGGAGGCCAGATGCCAGACGCTACTCACAGCCTGCCTAAAATATTGCAATTACATTTATTAAAAAAGTGTAAAACGGGAAGACCGTGCACCAGTCTCAGCAGAGTGGCAAACCTGGGAGCCTGACCTGGGGTGCTGGGGCAAGCTGAGCCCCCCTGCCCCCAGCACCACTGCCCTCCCATGTACCCGCGTTCCCGTGAGCCTGCCCCACCTTGGCGGGCCCCACAGGTGTGCGGATTGGGCTCCTGTCCAAATAGCACAAGGGCAGAATAAAACTCAAAATGTCTCCCTGGAGTCCACTTGAGGCCCCTCCAGGGCAACCCCTGCAATGTGGGCAGGGGCTCAGGAAGGAAAGTTTGGTGCATCAGGCCAAGGGGGCCTCCTGGGCCTCCACCCCTGCCTCCATCAGCCCCTTGGGGCAAGTGGAAGTTGTACTGGGGGGTGGGCAAGATGAGCAGGATAAAAGCTGCATTTGGCTTTAGCGTTAAGGCTGGCACTGGGCAAGGGCTGCAGGAAAGGCCAGCGCCTCCCCAAGAGGAGCCTGTGCGGCTCCCGGGGCCCTCCTGCTGTTCTGCCTCCATGGGTCCCCCTGTCCACACTGGCCATGCTCGCTGGGTCTCTCTGCCTCCCCGGGGCTGGCTTAAAGTGCTGGGTGCCTGGGAGGGAGAGCTGCAGCTGGCCACTTTCTGCAGGCGATGCCCACGCTGCCTGCAAAGGGCTCCTATTTGAGGATATAGTTAATGAGCAGCTGACATGCCAGGAACATGCAGAGCAGGAACCAGGATCGGGGGCTCTGCAGGAGGCCTGGGGCAGGTGCCTGCCTGGCTCGCGCTGTGGAGCTCAGCATGGCCGAGAGGTGCCTGCAAAGACACGGCAAGGTGGCTGAGCTGGGGCCAGTGTAGACAGGACGGCACATCCCGCCCTCCAGGGACATGGGTGCAAATGGGGGCCTCATTGAAGGGGGCCCAGGGCACAGAAGCTACACTGGGCTTCTCGGGCACACATTTTCAGGGAGGTGGTTTTAGGGCTGTGGGAGCCTCTCCTCCCTCCCACCTCTGCTGTGGTGGCCTGAGTTGTGTCCCCCCATCCCCATCCCCAAAGGCAAATGTTGAAGTCCTGGCCCCTGACACCTCAGAATGTGACTTTTTGGAGGTGGGATCTTTGCAGAAGTGATTAAGGTAAAAATGAGGTCACAGGGTGGCCCTAATCCTGTGTGACTGGCATCCTCGTGAGAAGAGGAGGTCAGGACACAAAGAGGACAGTGTCCACACACCCAGGGGAGGCTCAGGGAGCCGGCCCTGCCCGCCCCTGGGTCTTGGCCTCCAGCCCAAAGCCTGGAAGAGAGAAAACATCTGTGGCTTAAGCCCCCAGCCCTGTAGGACCCTCCTGTGTTCGGCAGCCCCAGGAAACACACCCCTGCCCTGGACTCTCACATTATTGATGTCTGGACTGCTGCGGAAGCTTCAGGTGCCCTCCCAGCCACCTGCCCTGCAGCAGGACTTCTGTGGTGGCAGGCGGCTGCTCCCACCTCCCTGGCTCTCGGGCCTCCGGGATCACCACTGCCACCTTGGGCCCCCTCATCTCAAAGTGCCCCTTCTCCCAGCAGTGGCCCTCCTGTGCACCCATGGCTCTCAGCACTGACCTATGCTTTCCCCTCTCTGCCCACTACATCCTCCTCTAGGAAGCCCTCCCTGACCACGCAGGTGGTATTCTTTTCCCAGTCTCCGAGGGGCCAGCCTCCCTTTTGCTTGGCCCCACACCACCTCACACAGGAGCAGGTTAACACAATATGAAAAACCTGTGTGTCAAGTCACGGGGCCAGAGGAAGGCCAGCCACATCGCTGGCACACTAGGTACCGAATGCTCTCTGGGTGCCAGGCACAGAGCTCAGCCCTCTGCCCCATCTTTAGCCTGGCCCAGGGGTGTCGCCACCCCATTTTAGAGGGGGAGACTGAGGCCTGGATAACCAGTGAGTCCCACTGCTGGAGCTTGTAGCTCAGAAGCTGGCTTTGGAGCAGAGCTGGAAACTGGCTGATGGAAGGGCCCAGGAGGCCTAGTGGTCTGCACCTGCTGGGGGCCACAGAACACGGCTCCCAGCTCTTCCTGGTCACTGGCTTGCCTCCAGGCCTTCCTGAAGGTTCACTGTGCATGGGGCTGGGGACATAGCCATGTGCCTGGAGACACCCACTGGATGCTGCTGGCAGCATTCCTCCACTGCACCTGGCTCCATGCCACCATCACCACTGGGACATGTGCTGCTCTGACTCACTGGGGGCTCTTCCAGGCCCACACCTGGTCCAGTTCAGTGTCTACCAAGTGTTGCTAACTCAGCCCACTCAAACAGAACTCCCTGCCTGGCCCACCCCTCACAGAGGCCAGAACCCAGGTCTTTTCCTGTCCTCACTGTACAGCTAGACCCTTTCCAAGACGCAAGGGTTCTAGCTCCGAGTAACATTCCAGAGACATGGTCCCCCTGGGCTCCCACCTGGCTCTTGGCTCTTCTGAGCTCTCTGACACAAAACCCTAGCTGGGGCCCAGAGTGTGGCCTACCTGTGGAGCTCCTGCTGGGCCTCCCGGATGGACAGGATGGCCTCGTGCAGAGCCTGGAGCCGCTGCACCTCCTTCCCACACCGAGGGCAAGGGCTCTCAATGCCTGGAACAGCCCGCACAGAGGGGAGGGAGGAAGGGATGAGAGATGCCAAGGGAAGTGTCGGGATGGAACCCTGGGGTTGGCTGGCCTCTAATAAGCCCTGGGAGATGGAAATGACCCAGGTGGGGCTCCTGTGCTGCAAGGTGGGGACAAAGTCCTGTGGGCACATATGCCCATGAGGGCAGTGGGTAGAAGCAGATCCAGAACCAGAGGGCCTGCCAGCCAAAGGAGGTGCCCTTGTCCTCAGAGTGCAGGGTCGGGGAGCCCCATGGGCTCAGGGACGCCCGCTTGGGACCCCCCTGAGAGGGCGGTCAGGCCTGGTGGTGCAGGAGCTTCCTGGGACTCTGCCACTTGCGCCTTTGGCCCTCCCCACCCTGCAGGGGGAGGCCCAGGGGGGTTCACCAGGAACGAAGTCTCCGTCCCCATCTTCCTCCTCCTCGTCTGAGAGCTCTGGACAGGACTCAGGCGTGGAGCCACTGCTCTCAGTGACCTGGCTGTGGCCAGAGGGCTGGTCGCTGGCCTTGCGGAGCCGCCGATCTGGGCCAGGCCCCTGGAGAGAGATGGAGCCTCTGTGGCCTGGAGCCCACCCACACCCACTGCCTCAGCTGGCCTTGTGCTCCAGCTTTGCCTGTAGGGAGCTGCTGGGGGTTCTGCTGGCCTTGGGCACCTGGCGGCACATTTATGCTAGGTCAGCTTGGGATGAGGCAGCATGCAGGGAAGGAACTGATGGGCTCTGGGGTGACAGGGGAGGTCTGACCCCTGGCCCTGGCATGGACTGCAGCAGTCACCCCCATCTGGGCCTCCATGTCCTCATTGGTAACAGATCTCTGGGCCCTTCTGCAGCCAAGCAAGCCCATGCAGAGGCCTGCTTTGTGGCTGCTGTGGGCTCCTGCCTATTTGTCCCAGGATGGGGCCGTGGACAGTTCCTGACATGAGCTGGGAGCTGAGGGGCAAGATGCAGAGGGGTGTCAGGTGGGCACCTGGACGGGGGTGGGACCGTTGGGCCTCAGTCAGGGCTGAGAGGCTGTAGCATATGGGGAAGGGGAGGGGTGGACCACGTGCGGGGGGTCAGATATTATGGTCCCTGAAGCTGGGCAGCCCCGCCCTGTCCCGTGAGCACTGTGCTTCCAGCCGTGAGCATAGGAGGCAGGTGCTGGTTAGCATGTGCGACCTGCAGCCCGTGGGCGGGGTGTCGCCCTTGGCCACTGCCCATGTGGCACCACGCCAGGGGACACTCCAGGCTCCCCTTGCAAGCCAGGCCCTGGCGTTTGTCACAGGAGGCCTCCTTCCCCGCCTGCCCCGGTGCCTTCCCTCTGGCCCTCCAGGGAGGGCTGAGGCTAGTTTCTGTGTAAATATTTGTTGGCCCCTTCTCCTACCTGAGCAAGCCCCCAGGTGCCCTGGGCCTCAGTTTCCTCATATGTAGAGTGGAATAATGTGCTATTAAGACTGCGGAAGGCAGCTTTGGGGAGCAGCGGACTGGGACCCAGTAGACCCGGGCACAGCGCCCTGCACATTGGGGTGCCCCTTGCTCAAACTGAGCTGCAAATCTGGGCATTGTGGGTCCCATGCTGGGCAGGGCAGGAGACTAGGGGGCAGGGCCTCCTGCTGAGGGTTGCTGAGAGTGCAGCAAGGTGGGAGCCAGAGAAGAGGGGCCGGGTAGCTGGAGTGAGGGTGGGGTGTTGGTCACAGCTTCATCCTGACTGCCCCCTCCCGCTGCTGAGGACGACTGGCAGGGCCTTGGGGAGCTGACCTGGTGCCTGGGCTCTGGGCTGCCCAGGAAGGCGGTCTGGGGGGCCATGGTCCCCCGCTGCAGGGTGTGCAGCACCCCATCTTTCTCAAACTGGGCGATGTCCTTCAGGGGATCCCAGGGGCTGCGGCTGGAGGGTCCAGAGGGCATCTGTCAGCAGGGCAGTGGCCCTTGCGGGGAGGGGGTCCCATCCTGCCCAGCCCTCGGCCTCCCAGCAGTGGCCGGAGCCCCCCAGGAGTGCCTGTGTTCCGCACCCGTGTGCAGGGCCTGTGGGAAGGGCTGGTAGCAGAGCCCTGGATCACCCTCCCACCCCATCCTTCTCTCCTCCTGGGAACGGGAGCCCCTTGTCTCTTGGGCCCGGACGGTTGGGGGTGGTCTGCTGGGCCAGTGCACCACAGGTCTGGGCTGACGCCCACCAGCGCTCACTTCTCATATCGGTAGTGCCACTCCTGGGTGGCAGGGTCCAGGTGGAACAGCCGTGGCTTCCAGGGCGTGAGGCTCTGCTGGCGCTCCCGGGTCTGCTGCCTCTGTGCCTCCTCCAGTGAGAACTTCTCCTGCGTGGCCTTGTGCTGGTCCCCCTCACCGATGGCCCTGGTGACATGCTGCCAGAGCCTGTGAGCAGGGCACCTGCTCTGAGCGGGGGCCCCGAGCAGCCCACCCCCTTGGCACTAGAGGGGAGGCTTGGCGCAACCTCCACTTGATTGCTTCCAGCAACAGGAAGCTCATTGCCCCTCGAGGTGCTGTTTGTTCACCAGGAGACAGTTTCCCATGCTGAGTTCACACCTCCCGCCAGGGAGCTGCCGGTCACCTACTGGTGGTGACAGGCCCCAGAGCCTGCTCCTCCCTGGGCCCCAGCAGGACTTGTCAACTGCCATGAGGCATCCACATATCTGCACCCTCCCTGCCAGGGACACCCTGAGGCCGTGCTCAGAGCAGTGTGACCGTGCCAACCTGCAAAGCGGCTGCCCACCCGGCCACACCCAGGCGGCTCCGCAGGGTCTGGTGGGTGCCAGGTGGGCTCACCTCTCTGACTCCAGCTCCGTCTGCTCCTTGAACAGCACCGTGTGCCGCTTCAGCCTCCGCCCGCGGACCTCCCCACTCGGGTTCCAGAAGAGCTCAGTGCTTCCTCTGCCCTCCTCCTTGATAAACACTTCCCTGTCCTGCCCCAGACGGCCCAGGTGGGGTCAGAGGTGCTAGGCCCACGGCCAGCCCACGGCCAGGGGACAGCCCGCACTTCCAAGGGCAGCCTCTCACCCAGTGCCCAGTGAGACGTGCCAGGACCTCCTCTCCTGACGTGATCTTCCCCGAGACCTGGTTGATGTTCATGCTGCCCCCAAAGAAAGGCTGTGGGGACACACCCAAGAGGGTTGCTGTGAGGGCTGGCAGCTGCTCCGCGGTGCTGGCACCCCTAGTGAGCCGGGAGGAGGCGGCTCCTTCCTCGTGGAGGGCAGCTCCCAGTCCCCAGTGCACGGGAGGCCAGCGGGACAGGCTCCGAAGCTTCCAGTGGCCACACTCACCTGATGTTTCAGTCTGAGCCCAAGGATGCAGGGTTCCTACCAGTCCCACACTGTGCCCCCTGGTGGGGAAGGGGCCTGGACCTGTCCTGGCTCTGATGTGTGGCCCCTTCCCCTCTCTGGACTCTGGCTGTACTACAGACGGCCAAGAGCTGCTCTCCCGGTGTGCACCTGCCCACGAAGCCATCCCTGGGGAACGAAGAGGGTGGGAGGGGTCCCCCAAGGCCTCGCTCCTCACTGTCCCTCCAGGCCCTCAGGTGGACCGAGGGTGCTGTGGCCAGCGCTACCTTGAGCTTGAATTCCAGCTCAGCTTGTAAGTTGTTCTTCTCACACTCGATGGTCACTCTGCCACCCAGCTCCATGGTCATGGTGCCATAGAGGATTCCTGAAATACAGCGGTGTCGGCCCAGGGGCTGCCTGGGCACTGCCAAGCTGCTGGGGCCCTGCTGCACCCAGCGACAGTGGCCCCTGAGAGGCCTGTGTCAGACCCTGGGAGAGTGAGAAAGGAGGCACGAGAGGCTGGGACAGAGAGGAGTGCGTCCGGGGAGGGGAATCCTGGCTGGGCCTGATTCCCAGTGATTCTCTGTCCCTAGGCCGTAGCTCCTGCCGGTTGCTCTGCTCAGGAGACACTCCATCTTTTCTGGGTGACCGCCTCCAGGAGTGCCCTGTTCCAGGGTCCAGGAGCCCCACTGCCCCCTGACCCTCGTCACAGTCTGTCATTTCGCTCCGCACTGGCTGCCCGGACTCCTGTCTCCCCTGCTCCCTGCTGCACCCAGGACGGGCCCAGCATATGTTTAAAAATGAACACATACATGTTTTCATGAATGAATGGACGAATTAATCTTCAATTTCTAGCCATATGGACTCATGCTCACTGAAGAGAAAAACTATTCCCACCCTAAAACACTTAGAAACGTGGGATAAAATGTCTTTCAAAAATGGAAGGGAAAAAAAAAAAAGACAGGTCAATTGAAATAGCAAGAAGGCTAGGAACACCCCCCAAACCCCTCCCGCTCATCCGGCGTGAGAGCTATGTGAGGGGCAGGGGGCTGCCCTGGGGGCGCCCAGGGCTCACCCCCCTGAGGGGGGAAGGCGGCCGCCGGGCGAGTGAGCAGGGGCCCCAGTGCTCCCCCCAGGCTGGGGGCTCCGAGAGGGACCCAAGGCCTCTTTGATGACACCAGGTTTTACAGTTTTGCCTTGGAATCAGGTAAATCTCTCTTTTACACAGTTCTCAAAATATGAAATTAGAAAAGCAGTTCCTCAAAATCAACAAGAAAATTAAACAAAAGATGACATGGGGACCCACGGCATGGCCTAGTCTCAGAGGGGAACTATTCCGTGACTTTTCCATCCCAGGGAGATATTGGCAAGACACGAAGCCACTGCGCCCAGTCTCCACCAGGCTAGAGGTGGCGTCGGCCAGAGCCCCGACTGCAGGACATGTGAGGGGCCAGACGAAGGTAATCACGGACATCATAAGTCACTGGAAAGGGGCTTTTTGGCATATGGGGGAAAGACATTTCACATGTCAGGCCAGGAGGATCAGCACAAAACTACCATCTTGAATCTGGACTGGAAGCATCAGCATGAAATCATGATCTATTTTAATCTTAAAAAATAAAAAAAAGATGTCTGGGTTTACCTTACTCAGAAGCCCTAGAAAGAATGACCCAAACAACTCGTAAGAAACAGATCTGGCCTGCAGACTGTAGGGCCTAAATACCACTTCCCACTGAAATGAACCTGGGATTTCCTGGGGAAATGGCCAGTTTGGGATCTAGGGCAGGAAATGTCAAAGCTCCATGGAGTCATCCAAGAAGGAAGCAGAATACTAGGGTCTGTGGAAGGGACGCAGGAGCCAATCCGATGGCTTTGCTGGCCAGCAAGGACACGAGTGTCAGTGGGGCACCAATTGAGATGTTCTGGGACAATCGTATGTGTTCTGATCAAGTGGTACTTAAGCTGGAGAGGATTAAAGATGATGGCATGAGAGGTGAGACAGAGGCTTCCTCCTAAACCTGCATATAATATGAAAATATAATGAATACAACTACTCCTGAGAGAGCAACAGGAAAGAGGACTGCGCCAGACTGCATACACCTGGAGACAAGAGCAGACCTCACAGAACAGGGTAACGTACCAAAGCTGTGGCCTGGCCCAAGCCCTTCCCCCACCCCAGCTCACCAGCGGGAGGATGAGAAATGGAGTGGGGAGGGAGTGGAGGCCTGGGACTACTAAATACCTAACTCTGGAGATCTACTCTGGGAGCACAAACCTACATTTCATGGTACTTGCATGGTACTCTCGTGATTAGGGGGTTGTAAAGCTAAGACAGGCAGAATTCCTGGAGAGACTGAGATTCCAGCTGCTTGAGGAAAGGAGGGATCCATATACAGCTGCTCTGGGACAAAAGAAAGGTGGGCAGTCTGAGACACATCCTAACAAGGAAACCCTTAGCAAGAGGGCTGCTAAAGGGGCAAGGATTGCACAGAGATTACTGCTCAGGACAAAGGACAGGTAGACAAAATTGTCCGGGTGCACTCTGCCCAGCAGGTTGGGAGCTTTCACGTTCTTCAGGTGCTCCAGCTCCCTGGCTGGCTACACAGCTCCAAGGACCCCCTCCGTGATACACAGCCTACTGCGCCTTTCTCCTGGCCAGCCTCACCTGGCTCGCAAACCAGCAAACCGTACCCTGGTGTTAGGCCAGCCAGAGGGAAGATCTGTCTTCAGCAACTATAAACACAAAGCAAAAAGGCTTATACCTGTGTGCTCGCACACTGGTTCAGGCAGTGGAGTTAGGCATAGCAGCCGGGAAGCAGGAAACAGGTCTTTCCTCCCCCCAGGCACCAATACCACTCCCCTGTGACCCCCGACATTACTTCAGGGGCTGAGCAGTTCCAGAGAGTAGAGCTTCTGGGCACTAGAGGGCACCATATACAAATATGAAATGCCAAAGGAACCTGGCTCAAAGTAAAATTATTAATACAACTCTTGAGAAAGATTTCAATGACATCGACCTCATGAATCTTCCTGAAAAGGAGTTCAAGATAAAAATCATTAATATGCTCATGGAGGTACAGAAAGATTCAAGAACTCAGGAATGAATTCCAGTCAGAGATCCAATCATTGGAGAGCACAATGGACGGTATTAAAACAGATTAGATAAGGTGGAGGAGATGATAAATGAAATAGAAACTGGAGAAAAGGAATACAAAGAAGCTGAGGGACAGATAGAAAAAAGGATCTCTAAGAATGAAAGAATATTGAAAGAACTGTGTGACCAATCCAAACGGAAGAATATTTGCATTACAGGGGTACCAGAAGAAGAAGAGAGAGAAAAACGGATAGAAAATGTCTTTGAGGAGGTAATTGCCGATAACTTCCCCAATCTGGGGAAGGAGATAGTCTCTCAGGCCATGGAGATGCACAGATCTTCCAACGAAAGGGACCCAAGGAAGACAACATCAAGACATATAGTAATAAAAATGGCAAAGATCAAGGATAAGGACAGACTATTAAAAGCAGCCAGAGAGAGAAATAAGATCACATACAAAGGAAAGCCCATCAGGCTATCATCAGACTTCTCAGCAGAAACCTTACAGGCCAGAAGGGAGTGGCATGAGGTATTTAATGCAATGAAGCAGAAGGGCCTCAACCAAGATAGTTTATCTGGCAAGACTGTCATTTAAATGTGAAGGAGCGATTAAACAATTTCCAGATAAGCAAAAGCTGAGAGAATTTACCTCACACAAGCCATCTCTACAGTGTATTTTGGAGGGACTGCTATAGATGGAAGTGTCCCTAAGGTTTAATAGCTGTCACCAGAGGTAATAAAACCATAGTAAAGAAAGTAGAACAGCTAATTACTAAGCATATGCAAAATTAAATTAACTATCCCCAAAGTCAATCAAGGGATAGACAAACCCACAGCCAATATTATACTCAACAGCAAGAAGCTGAAACTTTTCCTTTAGGATCGGGAACAAGACAAGGATGCCCACTCTCCCCACTTCTATTCAACTTAGTACTGGAGGTCCTAGCCACAGCAATCAGACAACACAAAGAAATAAAAGGCATCCAGATTGGCAAGGAAGAAGTTAAACTGTCCCTGTTTGCAGATGACATGATATTGTACATAAAAAACCCTAAAGAATCAACTCCAAAACTACTAGATCTAATATTAGAATTCAGCAAAGTTGCACGATACCAAAATTAATACACAGAAATCTGTGGCATTCCTATACACTAACAATGAACTAGTAGAGAGAGAAATCAGGAAAACAATTCCATTCACAGTTGCATCAAAAAGAATAAAATACCTAGGAATAAATCTAACCAAGGAAGTGAAAGACCTATACTCTGAAAACTACAAGACACTCATGAGAGAAATTAAAGAAGATACCAATAAATGGAAACACATCAAGTGCTCATGGATAGGAAGAATTAATATTGTCAAAATGGCCATCCTGCCTAAAGCAATCTACAGATTCAATGCAATTCCTATGAAAATACCAACAACATTCTTTAACGAACTACAGAAAATCATTCTAAAATTCATATGGAACCACAAAAGACCCCAAATAGCCAAAGCAATCCTGAGAAGGAAGAATAAAGCTGGGAGGATTATGCTCCCCAATTTCAAAGCCACAGTAATCAAGACAATTTGATAGTGGCACAAGAACAGACCCATAGACCAATGGAACCAGAGAGCCCTGATATAAACCCAACCATATATGGTCAATTAATATATGATAAAGGAGCCATGGACATACAATGGGGAAATGACAGCCTCTTCAACAGCTGGTGTTGGCAAAACTGGATAGCTAACATGTAAAACAATAAAACTGGATTACTGTCTAACCCCATACACCAAAGTAAACTCGAAATGGATCAAAAACCTGCATGTAAGTCATGAAACCATAAAACTCTTAGAAGACAACATAGGCAAAAATCTCCTAAATATAAGCATGAGCAACTTCTTCCTGAACGCATCTCCTCGAGCAAGGGAAACAAAAGCAAAAATGAACTCATGGGACTACATCAAACTAAAAAGTTTCTGTACAGCAAAGGACACCATCAACAGAACAAAAAGGCACCCTACAGTATGGGAGAATATATTTGTAAATGACATATCCGACAAGGGGTTAACATCCAAAATATATAAAGAACTTACATGCCTCAACACCCAAAAAGCAAATAAGCCAATTCAAAAATGGGCAGAGGATATGAAGAGGCAATTCTCCAAAGAAGAAATTCAGATAGCCAACAGACACATGAAAAGATGCTCCACATCACTAATCATCAGGGAAATGCAGATTAAAACCACAATGAGTTATATCACCTCACACCAGTAAGAATGGCCACCATCCAAAAGACTAAGAACAACAAATACTGGTGAGGATGTGGAGAAAGGGGAACCCTCCTACACTGCTGGTGGGAATGTAAGCTAGTTCAACCACTGTGGAAAGCAATATGGATGTTTCTCAAAAAACTAAAAATAGAAATATCATTTGACCCTGGAATCCCACTCCTTGGAATTTACCCAAAGAATACAACTTCTCAGATTCAAAAAGACATATGCACCCCTATGTTTATCGCAGCACTTTTTACAATAGCCCAGATATGGAAGCAACCTAAGTGTCATCAGTAGATGAATGGATAAAGAAGAGGTGGTACATATACACAATAGAATACTATTCAGCCATAAGAAAGAAACAAATCCTACCATTTGCAACAACATGGATGGAGCTGGAGGATATTATGCTCAGTGAAATAAGCCAGGCGGAGAAAGACAAGTGCCAAATGATTTCCCTCATTTGCGGAGTATAACAGTGAAGGAAAACTGAAGGAACAAAATAGCAGCAGACTCACAGACTCCAAGAAGGGACTAGTGGTTACCAAAGGGGAGGGGTGTGGGAGGGCGGATGGGGAAGGAGGGAAAAGGGGATTGAGGGGTATTATGCTTAGTACACATGGTGTGGGAGGTCACAGGGAAGACAGTGTAGCACAGAGAAGGCAAATAGTGACTCTGTGGCATCTTACTCCACTGATGGACAGTGAGAGCATTGGGGTATGGGTGGGGACTTGATAATATGGGTAAATGTAGTAACCACATTGTTTTTTCATATGAAACCTTCATAAGAGTGTATATCAATAATACCTTAATAAGAAAAAAAATTGGTACTTAAAGCAGTCACAGCCTCACCAAAAATCACCTTTGGAGCACACCAGGGGAAAAACTCAGTATTTTGAAAGGAGAAAAAATCTGGTATTTATCCCATATGTACCGACCCTACTGGGTAACCATGTAGTACAGGGGAAGTTTGCTTTACAGAAGCTCTCTGCTGGTTAAATGAAGAAGGGTTCACCACCTCACAATACCTAACAAATCAGCAGATCCAGGCACTGGGAAGCGATGTCCACTAACATCATAAATACAGAGACAGTCCAACATTGTGTACACTGTGACAGAAAGACATGAAGCTACCCTTCAAGCATCTTGTTGAAACATTGCCTGAAAGTAGTCACCCCTGTAGAGAGGAGGTCAAATTCCAGTTTATAGGAAACACCCAGGACAGAGGAATGTGCCCGATTACTCCACCGAACCAGCCAATAAATGCAGACTGGAGGAAATGCTACAAGAAAATTGCCTCAATTCTTCAACAAACTCATTGCAAGGAAAAAAAAAAGGTAGAGGAGGCATAAAGGAGATCTAAGACCTCTAATAACCAAAGTATGAACCTTATTTGGACTCCTGCTCAAACAGATGAGTCACACCACATGTGTGTATGTAGGCAAAAAAACATACATGCACATGTGACAGTCAGGGAACTTTCAAAACTGACAGATATCTGATGATATTAAGGAAAGAGCCTTGATTTTTTTTTTTGGTATGACAGTATCGTGATTATAGTTAAGAAGAGGAATCTTTATCTTTCATGATATATAATGAATCACACAGATGACATGATGCCTGAAAGTCATTTGTATTAATCAGCTGGAAGAGTGTGCAGCATACAAAGGGAGTAAGACTTGGCGGTGTGCTGTGTTGTGGGTACAGGTGGTTCATCATACTTTCATATATGTTTGGTGTTTTCCAGGATAAAACACTGGACCAAATGCTCTTCTTTTAGGCATTGATGGACAGATAAGCATGCAAAAAATAAGATAAATCCCCTAGAGAAAGAACAAACAAGCAGAAGGAAGGATGAGGGGGAGGGCAAAGAACAAGGGCCAGCATCTGCCCCGCTGAGCAGACAGTGCTTTCGCTGGCCTGAGACCTTGGTTTCCAAGGTACCCTGGGGAGCAGGAGAGAGGGGCTGGGGCCACAGAAACAGGAAAGTGTGTTCTGAGATATTCCCACAAAGCCAGGACTCACAGAGCTACACCCCCAGCAAAGGGACGGCCAAGGAGACATTTGAATCAGGCAGGGCTCTAGGGCATAGAAATTAAAATCCCCCTCCACCATGGATTTATAAAACGAGTTTGGAATTCAAATCAACATTTCCTGGTTGGCCCAGAAACAATCTATTATACAGGAGTGCCAGGAAATCCCCCAGCGGAATTAGAATCCCAAAGTCTTAATATATACAGTCCTCCAATGGGCATCGGCTCGGCTAAGGCTCTGCTGTGGACAGTGGGGACATACAGCTAACTGGTGAGAACATTAGAATTACCAGAGAATATGAAACAATTGTGCATACGGTGATTACAGGTTTATAAGAAGGAATTGCAAACATGATCAAGGAACAGGTACAAGTATAAAAGAACAGGCAGGTATGACATGGAACTCAGTAGAACTCTCAGGAAAAAAGAAAAATCCAAAACTTTGAAATTGAACTCAGTGGATGAGTTAGTATCAGTTAATCAGAGTCGAAAGTAGATCGAATGCAAAGAGATACAGATATGAGATGAACAGAATGTGACGGCTTAGCTTGTGTCTTGTTGGGATTTTAGGGGGGAAAAAAATGAAGAAAATGAGGTGAAACAGGATTAACAAAATAATTGCTAAAAAGTGTCCAGACCTGATCAAAGCCATGAAAGCTCAGGTTTTAAAAGTTCAAACAAACAAAACCCCTCAAACAGCCAAAAAAAAAGGTATGGAGGAATCTTAAATGTATATTGCTAAGTGAAAGAAGCCCGTTGGAACAGGCCATATACTGTGCGACCCCAACACTGTGACATTCTGTAAAAGGCAAAACTATGGAGATATTAAACATCAGTGGTTACCAGGGGTTGGGAAGAGGGGAAGGGATAGATGGGTGAATTCATCCATTGACATCTAACCATAAGAGACTTTTAGGGCAGCAAAATATACTCTGTATGTAACTGTAATGGCAGAAAAACAACATTATGCATTTGTCCAAACCCACAGAATATATACCACAAATAGTGAACCCTAATGTAAGCTCTGGACTTTAGTTAATAATAATGCACCACCACTGGCTCATTAATTGTTAACAAATGTATCACACCAGTGCGAAAGGTTAATTAATAGTCGGGGGATCTGGGTTTGCATGTTGGGGGAGAGGGAAGCACATGGGAACTCTCTAGTTTCTGCTCAATTTTGGGGTAAACCTAAAACCACTGCAAAAAAATAAAGCCTATTAATTTAAAAATTTAAAAAGGAAAGAAAAAATCGAAACCTTGACATACTATAGTAAGATTGCAGAACAAAATCTTGGAAGCAGCTACACAGAAAAGCAGATTATGTAACAAATAGGCGCTGACAGCTGACTGATCACCAGGCACAATGGAAGCCAGAAGGTGATAAAACGTTTTCAAAGAGGAGAGAAGAATAACAACCTGCTTGGAACTCCATACCCAGTTAAAAAGTCATTAAAAAGTCACAAACGAACAAACAAGGACCAGAGGTTTCCACTGGGCTCTGTCCTTGGGGTGGGGGTAGCATGACCTCTCACCTTTGCAGTGGGCATAGGGCATGGTGAGGGTGTAATCCTCTGCCCGGTTCAAGAAGGTGAGTATGGCCTTGCCATCCAGCAGAGCCGACAGTGAGTTCCCTGCAGAGTTGGGACAGTGAGACCAGTTAGTGGAGACAGCCCCTGGAACCCGGGGCCCACCCACTACGTCACAGGGTCTGGGCTCCCTTCCAGCAGGTGGAAAGAGCCCCCTGAACCCCCTGTTTGTCACTGGTTGGGTCATATTACATCTCTGAGCCTCAGATTCTTTAAAAGCCCCATCCAGGTTACACATGCCATCCATCCCAAGGAGGTACTTAACTGGAAGCTGCAAACCTTTTCAGACTAGCCTGAGTCTCTGCTCTGATTTTAAACATCCCTGTAGCGAGGGTACAGCCCACCCCGGGCTGAGAGTCCCAGCCACAGCCAGTGGTGGGTGCCTAGGGGTGGAAAAGGTGGGCTGAACCTGTACGCCCTTTGTAGACGGGTGGGCACATGGCCCTGCCCACCGAGGAAAAGGATAAAAAAGCTGTACCTGATGGAAAAATGGAAACCGACTTTCAGAGCACCCACCGTGCCGGGTGCTAAGTGATGCTGCCCCAGCAGAACTTGCCTGGGTAACAGAAATGTTCTACCCTGTGTTGGCATGGTGGCCACCAGCCACATGTGGCTACCGAGCAGTTGCGGCATGGCTAGTACAACCGAGGGGCTGCGTTTTAAGTTTTATTTTATTTTGACCAATTTAAAGAGCCCTGTGTGGCTAGTGGTACAGAATTGGACAGTTCAGCTCTGGAAACAGCTTTTTATGCAGCTCCCTTCTCACGATCCTCACCGCACTCCTGCGAACGGTGCCCACACTACAGCTGAGGGAAGGGAGGCTGGAGAAGCCGGGCTTTGGACGGGCTCTGCCTGACTGAGGGAGCTGAGCCCTTTACCACCCCACGGCCCCTGACCAGGAGAGGTGGGGAGTGGCATACGCACAGCCACCTAGTGAGGTCTGGGGAGCACCCCTCACCGTAAAACCGGGACTTGGCAGTGACACTGCCACTGACGCAGAAGCCGTCCTTCTGGTTGCTGACGTGGAAGGCGGACACAGGTGGGTGGTGGGACACCTGCGGGCAAAGAGGCGGCTCCTGGAATGGCCCCAGCTTTCCCAGCAGCCGCGGGGAGTCGAGAACCTGACTTCCCAGTGAGAACCCAGCCTGTCCTTCCAAATCCAAGATTGGCCATGGGGATGTTCCAGGCTCTCACTTACGTGCTCAGGGAGCCAGGCCTGAGTCATGGGGCCCGGGATCAGACAGGAATCCCTGTATCACCCCAGAGTGTCCCCAGGAAAATGGGATGTGCTGAAAACACTAAGGCTGAATCCTGGGAGATTCCCAGCTGGCAGCAGCGAGGCCGGGGGCCACTAAGAAACATGGCCTGGGGTCAGACCCACCCTTGCCCAGAGCCCACTGCCCCCCCCCCCCGCAGAGCCCAGGTCCATTCTGGGCGTGGCCGGGAGCCCTCGCCTGCTCTGCGATGTAGAAGGTGTGGCTGTTGGTCTGAGGGTGGGCCCAGCAGCAGCGGAAGGTCTCCCCCAAGATGGGGTTGTAGGGTTTCTTGATCCCCTGCAGGCAATGAATGAAAAGCCTTGGGTGAGGGACGGGGCAGGGTGTGTGTGGACAGGGGAAGGCTTGGGCGCTGCCCGCTGCCCACAGCCCTGGGCGCCGCCGGGAGGAGGTCTCTAAAAGGGACAGCCTGGTGTACTGCCAGCATCGGGGAATAGCACCCCACTTCTGCTTTGGGAAGACCATGCTTTGCCTGTGGTCTATATTCTGGGGGGCAGCCTATGCGGTGTCTTGTCTGCGTCTAGGCTCTGAGAGTGCCCCAGGCCCCAGCCAGGTCACAGTCCCCCTGGATGCTGAGTGCAGACAATGCATAAACCACTCAACCCCCTCGCGGCGTCCAGTGACCCTTTACGTAAAATCCCAAATCCTACCCCGACTCTGCTTCAGCCACACTTGCCAGCTTTCTGCTCCCCAAACAGCTCATGTTTGTCCCTACTGCAGGCAGAGCAAGCTCTCCATCTGGGGAGCCCTCCTTCTGGGTCTCCAAGTGGTTCAGTGCAGACGCCCCAGTTGGTCTGTAGCAGCCGGGCCGCCCCCTTCACGCCACCCCGGATCCGGGTCACATCTAGATGTCTGTGTGTGTCGACCCTGTGCTGGAGGCTATGGGCTCCACGGACAATGTGTGTTCGTGGAGTGGCCTTGTGGGGCGCCTGCCACAGCCCTTCAGAGATAGCAGCCCCGTCAGCTCCTCTGCCAAGCGGCCCAGACCCGTGTCTGAGCGACCCCGCAGCACACCCCTGTGCTGTCTTGGATGGCCTTCTGGATGGAGCTCCTCCTCTGAGAAGTCCTGCCAGAGTGCCAGGGGAACCAGGTGGATTCAGGAGACCTGGCTCACTCCCAACCTGCTGTGGGACCCTGAGGTTGTCCCTTCCCTCTCCTGGGCCTCAGTTTCCCCACCTGCACAAGAGGTGGAACCAGAATTGTGGTTTCAAACTTGTGTCCAGTGGAATGCCAGGGCCCTAAGATAGAGTCGGGGAGCTGCATGCTCTCCTGTCACTATAACCAGAGCAGCCCTGTACTCATCAGAGCCCGGGTTTTGAGTTCTCAAAGGGGTTTTGTGAATAAAAAACAAGTTATAAAAACACATGGGTCCCAAAAGCTGCTTGAGGTTTGGGGCTGAACACCCCTTTCCTGGCCCTACTGTGTAAGGTAACTGTTCCTTTGCGGCGTGGAGGGGTCCAGCTTGGGCCCTTCAGGGACTTGGGACCACTCCTGTGGGTCTGGCCTGTCCAGGGGGTCCCTGGGTGGGAAGTCAGAGCCCCAGGCCCCATCTCTGAGGACCTGGGGGCACGGTAGGGATGATAGGGTCCTTCGTGGCCGTGTGGGGTAGGGGATGGCCCTGGACCTGGGGGGCAGCCCCTGCGGGACTTCTCACCTGGGGCTTCTTGTAGAAGCCGGACAGGTACCACCGTAGCACGAGCTTCATGCGGCTGTAGGCGTCGTCCTCCAGCACTGCCCTGCGATTGGGAGAAGGCCCTCACTCCAGGCCAGGCCCTGCCACCCTCCTCCCTCCCTCTGCCCCTCCTTCCTTCCCACCCAAGCGTCACACACTCCGGTGGAAACGCGCCGCTCCTCCATGCTGCCCAGGCCTGAGGCAGAGGGTGTTCCCCTATTCCCCCAGGAACAGGTCCTCACCTAGCCAGAGAACCCCAGGGGTCCCAACACTGCTGGCTGGAGGCTAGCACGGTGCCCAGCCTCCACAAGGCCCCTCACCTCTCCCTCCGCGTGGGTCCTGGACCTGCAGCCCCTTCCTGGCCTGCTGCATTCAGCTAGAGTGCACAATGCCAGGGCACAGGATTCGGACCACAGAGGGTGCTTTAGGCTGACCCCACACTCAACCTTGACCTTGGTGGCCTCAGCCCTGACCTTGGAGACTGGGACCCCTCAGAGGCTGAGCTGCAGAGACAGTGGGCCCTCTGGAAATCGCGGTGGGGTGTGCAGGGGCTGAGGGAGGAGGGGCACACACAGGTGTGTGGGGCACCCCCTGCCCACTCACCTGGAGAGCAGGTCAGCGTGGTAATAGTAGTCAGAGAGCTTGTCAAGGAAGGAGCGGGGCTCCAGGACGAAGGTGGGCAGCACGACGCGGGACAGGTCCATGCCCGGCCGCAGCTGCTTCAGCAGCACCCACATCAGGCTCTTGTTCTCCTCGGACACCGTCTCGACCTGGGACGCCTGGCCCAGCTGCCGGAAGAGGACTGTGGTCAGGCCCCGGCTCTGTGCTGCCCAAGGGAACGGGGGTCGGGGGCGCAGGACAGGGCAACTGGTTCTGGCTGAAGGAGGCTGCATGCCCCCTCCCTGACCTGGTCAGGAGTGCCTGGCCTGGTGGCCTAATGAGCCTGTCTTGGCCCTATCTGACCCCTGCCCTTTCCTGCACATGGCCCAGCCCAGCCCAGAGGGGCACCCACTGGCCCAGGCCAGCTCACATCTGCCTCCATTCCATGCCAGCCTGGCCAGCCTGGGCCCTCCCCTCCGTCTGTGCAAACCCCCCACTCCAGGAGTCCAGGGTGCAGCCTCCCTCGGCCTGGCTGCGCAAACCCATCTGTGGACTTTGCATGACTGCGCTGTGCCAGGAGGTGCCCCAAGAGTGGGAGACCCTCCCGGCTCATTCAGTCTTCACCACACAGCAGGAGGGAGCCAGGGGTTTGGGGCTGCACTTCCTTTTGAAAGCGGCCCTCGCTCTCCCAGGGTCACACGCTGGGGGGCTGCCCTGGATGGCCCCCCTGCCTCTCCTGAGACGTCCTCCCTCACTAAACACCTGCCACAGACAGACAGAGCCTCTGGACTGTGGGCTTTGCCTCTTTGGGTCTGGGCAGTGGGGTGGGGAGGCCCCATGCCCTGCTGCACACCAGCCAGCACACCCTTAGGCAGGCAGAATGACCTCAGAAAAGGTCACAGAAAAGGCTCCTTGGGGTGCTCACAGGACAGGGTTATCTAGCGGGAAGCTGCATTTCCTGGGTGGATGCCAAGCCCATCTCCCCTTCCTGGGGACCCCCACCATCTTCCTGCTATCACTGCTGGGCACTTCGGGCCTGGGGTGTACCTGGACTTGGCTGGGGATCCCCTCCACATGCCCGCGTCTGAGCCCCCACAAATGCCCTAAGCTGCCCTCGGGTGGAGGAGGGTGGGGGGGCCTGAGGCTGCAGATGCATTCCTTCCTTCTCCCTGGACCACCTCCTGGCAGCAGCCCAGGGCACTCACACTGTGGCGTCCCTGATTTACAGAGGGGACAAGGACTTGCCAAGGTCACACTGGTGGGAAGTGGGGCAGGATCTGAACTCAAGGCTGTGTGCGTTCTTGGGCAGGATGCCAACTGCCCCAGGGGGGCAGCAGAATCGGGTGCCATCAGCCAGTCCAGCCTGCTGGACTGCCTTAGACAAGTCGTGTGGCCTCTCTGTGCATGCACAGCTGTTCCTAAGGCCTAGTGGCACTTGCCTGGACAGCACACCTGGGCACCCAAGGGATAGGAGTCCCTGGAGGAGGGGCCACTACTGGCTCCCATAAGGGTCCTGGCCAATGAGCAGCCACATAGAGCCCTGGGCCTCAATTTCCAAGGCAGCTTCAGGGCTCACACAGGCAGCTGCCATGGCTGGAAACCCTGCCCGCTCCTGTCCCCCGAGTGGCCCCATGAATGTCACCATCATCCCCATTACTGATCCAGAGGCTACCCTCTCACTCCTGCCCCACCTCTCAGCACAGCTGCCCCCACCACCTCTGCGCTCTGGGCTCCCCTGCTTGTGCCTCGCCTCCCTGGGCTCCTCTGCGTTGGTGCTCAGCCTCTGAAGGCGGGCCGCCTGCCGCCTGCCCCCTGCCCTACGGTCCAGCCGCTCACGGGCAGCAGTGTCTCCCCTGGACGTGCAAACTCCCAGCCGCCCGCCCCCTCTCCCAGGATGCCCATCTTGTCCTGGCTCCCATGTCTTGCTGGAACCGGCCTGCCCACCTCTGGAAGCGTCCTGAACTCCCACTTCTCCCTGATCCATTTCTACTTGGGTCCCAGGTGCCTTTGGCTTTCTCCAGTCAACAGCTCCTCCCTAGAGGGTCCCGGCTTCTGCCTCTATCCCTGGGCTCCCCGAAAGCCACACCTGACCGGCAGGCCCCACCCAGAACTCACCATGGCTTCCCCAACACCCTCAGCCTGCACCCTCAGGGCCTCCCCCCCACCAGACCTTCCTGTTCCCCGAGCCCTGGGGGTGCTGCAGATCCTGCAAGACCCCTGGAGGAGACCTCCAGGCAGTGCCACCTCTGCCTCAGGAAGGGATGGGGGCAGGTGACACCCGGGGCTCCAGGCGGTGCGGGCTCTCACCTCCCCCAGCTCCTCCAGGAACTGCTCCACGTATGTGGTCCCTCTGCGCCCTGGCAGCCCCAGGGGCTCTGACTGGTCACTCCCGCTCTCCGTGGTCTTCCGGCTGAGGTCCTGGGCCTCACTATCAGACTCGTCAGCGTTCTCTCTCTCCGACTTGTCAGAGAAAGCATCATTCTCCAGGGAGGACCCGTTCAGTCTGGAAGGCAGGTGGTGCCCGTGGGTCCCCGGAACAGGTGAGGCCTGGGACCCCCGCCCCGGGCACCCCTCACACTCCCTGGGTTTAGTCGCCTCGGCAGCCGGCATTTGCCAGTCTTCTCCCAGCTTGCAGGTGAAGCTGAGGCCCCTGGCGCACTTGCAGTGAAGGGGCCTGCCTCCTGCTCTGTGTCCCAGTGCCTGACCTCTGCGGCCTTTGTCCCTCTCCTCCCCAGGCACAAGAAGACCTGGCATGTTAGGAGCAGTGACAGCCAGGGTCCCCAGCCCCCCCCCCACACCCTTCTCACGGGTACAGGTCCTGGTCGTGGTTGACAGCCATGATGGGTAGCCCACAGAGCAACGGGGGCGACGCATCGGGCGGGGACCCAGGCTCCCCGGCACGGGCCTGCTTGCACGCACTGAGTCGCAGGAGGCTGGAGCAGCAGAGCGCCAGCTCCAGGGCATCCAGCCAGCAGCGGCCTGGGTGGAGGGGGCATGGATGAGCCAGGAGGTGCCCAATGAATGCCAGGTGGGGCCCCCCGCCCTCTGCCAGGGAGCAGGGCATCCCGCTCCCCACTTTCTCACCAAGGAATCCCACCCCACCTCCACAGGGGAGCCCACCCCATCATGGGGATGCCCTTTCCCTGCCCCCAGAAGCAGCCCCAACCCCAAGAGTCCCATGGACAAGGGCTTAGCCAGAGGCCCTGAAGAGGGAGAGGCCCTTCAGAGTGGCCTAAAGGGTGCTCGCAGCTCTTATCCTGTGCCATGTTACAGACACAGCACTGAGGCCCAGAACAGTTCAGTGACCCCTCCAAGGTCACACCCTAGCAAGACTCAGAGCTCAAATCCCACCGATGCAGGTTCCAGCACGTGGGGTGGGGGGCAGGCCCCTGCTGGGAGCTGCCTGCCATGGGTCAGGGGCAGGAGCAGCATCGGGGTGCAGGGGGCTCCTGATGGCCTGCAGCACAGGGCAGGAAGGTGGGCGGCAGGCTGCGGAGGGGGCTGTGCAACACGGCAGGCAGCCCGTTGAGGCCATGGGGCATCCCAGGGGGTGCCAGCCGGGGCCTCAGAGAGGAGCAGCTTGGGGTGGGGAGAAGGGGTGGATGGGCCGTGGAGGCCGGGAGGGCAGGAGGGTGGGCAGGTGGGATGGCAGCATGGCCGTGGGCAGAGCCAGCCATCTCCAGTCCCCAGCTCTTGTCCCTCTGTCCTCTGCTGCCTTCCTGCTGGAGGCAGCCAGTGGGTTAGATTAGCACCACCAGGGTGTCTGGGGGTGTTGACAGCTTAGGGACACGAGTCCAGCCTGGTGAGCCCCGCTGTCCTCCTGCGGCTGCTCAGAGGCCCTTCCCTCCGAGATAATGATGGGCCGCACTATTAAGTGTCACTCAGAAGGCTCAGGGGTCTATGAGCGCAGGGCATTGGGTTAAGGACGGAAGATTCGTTACCTCTCTGAGCCTTTAAAGTGTGAACTTCCCAGAGACACGGAGTTTCTTTCCCTCTTTGGAAACCACAGAATGCTGCTTTTGTGGAGGGTCCCTGGGGCCAGGCCTTGGGAGGGGCTGGCAGGGAAGCCTGCTCCTGGTTCTCAGGACACCTGGGGTCCTGCCAGGTTTCCCTGCGGGCTTGGTTGGAGCCCGAGAGACCCAGCCCAGGCTGAACATTCATGAGGGGCGAAGTGGCGCGGGGTGGGTGCAGGGCAGCAGCCCCTGCAGGGGAGTCCTGGGAAACCCCTAACTGCTGAGTCAGGCCCGGGTCCCTGAACGTCTTTGTTTCTAGTTGCAAAGGATCAGATATCCTGAATATCATGCCTCCTCTGAAATCCGTTCCAAGGTCTCCTTCTCCTCCTCCGCCTCCAGGAAGCCCGCCCTGATACCCACAGGGGCTGTGGACGCCCTTCCTCATGGCCCTGATCAGTCCATCAGGGACTCGGCTCATGTTCAGCCCAGTCGGTCTTGTCCCACAGCTTGGTGCTCTCCTCCCCAAGAGTGCAGGCCCCGTAAGAGCATGGGCTGCCCTGTCCACTCCGGGGCCCATGTGAGGGTGGCAGAGTGGGGGGCTCGGGAAAGGGTGGAATTCTTGGGACTCAGAGCAGCGCTGCGGGGAGCGTGGAAGCAGCATCTGACCACCGTGAGGGGGTGTGTGGCACCGGCACGGAGCCCTCCACACACCAGGCCGGGAGGGCTGCAGCTGTAGGCAAGGCCCTACCCACTCTGGACCATTGGTGGGAGGGGAGCCCTTCACCTCCACCCTTGGGAGGCGCCCCTAGAGGGATTAGGGGGACAAGGCAGCCACGTTTACTCAGAGTGGCCACTGGAGGGCACTCCAACCACGTGCGATGCGTTTGGGCAGAGGGGCGATCTGGGCTACTACCCAGGCTCCAGCGGTGTGAGTATGCCTCCATTCCCGGCTGTCAAATGTAAATAACGGCAGAACCTATTGATTCAGTGGCGCCTGGCACATGGTAGGCTCTCAGTAATGGTGACCTGCTTGCTTTGTATAAGGCCACTGGATTCTCACAGCGACCAGGGAGACAGATGTTACTGTTCACATTTTGCACATGGGGACCCTGAGGTTCGGAGCGGTACCATTGAGTGGCAGGCCCGCTTGGCCCAAGCCCATGCTTGTCCTGGGACGTTGGGCTGTCTCGTTGGGGGGTGGCAGAAGGTGCCACGTGTACCTAGTCTGCACCCTGCCTGGGGGGCCCGCTGCAGGCAGGGGACTCACCGTCCAACTCGGATGCGGCCCTGAAGATCAGGTAGCTGCTGGGGAGAGGCTGCGTGATGGAGCCCACACTCTCGCCTTTGGGGCCCTGGAGGGGCAGAAGTCCAGCATCACCCGTGGGGACGCCAGAGGCAGATGGACATGCACGTCCCACCAAGCTATGCAGTCTCACACTCAGACACACACGGACACTTCCAGGGCCCCAGGGCCCCAGGGCCCCAGGACCCCAGGTAGGGTCAGGCACCCGGCCCTGCAGACACAGCAGCGGCAAGAGGGGAGAAGGGGTGGGGAGCTCTCCGTCCCCCTTTTTGCTGATGGCCCTGAGCTTTCTAGCTCTGAGCTCCCCAACTTAAGGTGGCCAGAATCGGCGTGTGCAGATCCGGGATGCCCGGTTAAATGTGAATCTCAGAAAAGTAATAAACACGACTTTAAAAATATAAGTATATTCCACACAATATTTGGGCAGCAGTTACACTTGAAAACGATTTGATGTTTCTCAGAAGGGGGGAGGGCTGGGGTAGGAGCAGCCGCTCACACGGGCCCATCCCTCAGCCCCTGCCCAGGCCTCCAGGAGGGTCTTCATCCCTTCATGTCACCAGGCCCTGGGCCCCCCTGTGTGCTCCACCCGGAGGTATGGGGACCACACCTGACCACCCCCGCCATCGAGGGACTGAACCCAGGCCCCCACGCAGTGGGTGGTGACGGGCCCATCTGGAACCGGCTGCCCATTTCTGGACCCTTCTGGGCTGCCCGGGGGCCCTGCCCGCCTGGCCCCCAAGCCCCGGGGCTCACCCAGCAGTACCTTCACGGCCCAGACGGACTGGTCCAGCGGGTGGAAAAGTTTGAAGCAGAAGCCGTCCTTCTTGGAGGGCCGTTCAATGAGCTCACAGCAGTGCAGCAGCACAGTGCCCACCCACTGGCCCGCCGCAGGGGTCTTGTAGATGAGCAGCGCCCCCGGCTTCAGCACACACCACAGTTTGGTCCAGCTCTTCAGCGTCCCCCGGATCTGTGGGCAGGGGCGCCTCTGTCAAGGCCTCGGAAGGGCCCCAGCGGGTGGAGAAGGTGGGGCTCGGGCTGTGGGCAGAGTTCTCTTGTACTTTTTAAAAGCAGTCACAAATTATAGCGACTCCCAAGAAATATTCTGCAGCCAGGAGCGGCCTGACAGGTGAAGTGCGGGGCCTCCCAGGTCTGAGGAGGGAGAAACTTGTTGCCGTCTCTTCCCTCTTTCTAAATAAATACTCACTTTTGTGTCTAGTTTTTCATTCGTGATTTTGTGGGGAATATAAAAGGAGCTCGCTCGGGCGGGGGCTCTGCAGACCACCACGCTCCTGGCATGCCTGCCTTACCTGCTCTGCGCAGGGAGCCTGGGATCCCGCAGTTTTATCTCCACCGTGTTGGGGGGACGTGAGGCCCTGGAAGGTCTGCACACAGCCCTCTGACCCCAGCCCAGGCTCCACCAGCAGCCAGGGCCCCCGTCTTAGTAGGACACGGCACCTCTATGTCTCCCAAGTAGCTGGTGACTTTGCACTGCTCCTCGGGGAGGCCTCCTGCTGGAGCGGTGGCTGAGGCCGTGATAACAGGCCTGCCGGCCGGCCTACCTTTAGGCTGTCGGCCATGATGACGGCACTGGGGTCTGTCAGGGCACTAAACAGCTGCTTGGTGGCCCGCTTCTTTGCTTGCCGGTAGCTCTGCTTCTGCGCCTGCACTCAAGGCAGCCAGTGGGCGCATCAAGGGAGAAGGCCCCAGGCTGGCACCTTCCCCCAGGCCACCCCTGGGCCTCCCCTGTCCAGCCTCAGAGACCAGGACAGGGGCAGGGAGAGGTTAGGAAAGAAAGTGGGGCGTGGAGGTGGCGGGCTTGGGGGTGGCCCTCGTGCCCATTCATCCAACAAGCCACACACTCGCAACCCCTCTGCGGGTCCGTGCCCACCTTGAGAGTTTCCTTCTTGGTGACCTTGGCTGTGGGGGACACACATTCCTTGTCGGACCCATTGCACAGCCTGTACTCTGCCTGTGGGAGAGAGACTAAGGTTGGGGGCGAAGGGGCATTGGAATGTGGCCTGGTGCTGCAGGGGGCGGGGCGGGGCCTAGAGTATGAGGCAGAGGCATCAGAGACAGGAGCTCCTCCCCTCCCCGCTGCCCAGCACCCTCTGCTCAGTTCACCCGCTGTTCTGGGAGTGGCAGGGGGGAGCCCATGCAGTGAGGACTCCCATCCCTGATGCCCTGGGAGCCCCTGTGCTGGGCGCAAAGCCTGGGCTCTCTCCAGGGACTGCTGATGGCTGCGGGAAGGTGGGAGGGCCGGAGCCATGGAGGACGCACAGCCTGCAGGGCCGCTGGACAGGCTCTGTGGGCAGAGCCACATCCAGGGATCTGGGAGATGGAAGGGGCTGTGGTCCTTTAACAGACAGGGAAACTGAGGCCCTGGGGTGTTAGGGGAGTCAGAAGAAAGAACCAGGACTAAAGGCCATAATATAATATACTAAAGGGTGTAATAATTTATATAAAACATATAAAAAGAGCAAACCGTGGCCAGAATCCTGCCCCCACCTATTTCAGGCCTGCAAGCTCAGAACGGCTTTATGTTTTTAAGTGGTGGAGAAAAAAAGAAAAGAATAATGTTTTGTGAGGCATGAAAACCATGACATGGCTGCGTCCACTCTAGCGTTAGGGTCCAGCCCTGGCAACAGGGCCAGAAGCCTGCAACACGCACTCGCTTGCACTTCCCAGGGGAGGGCTGTCCACCCGTCCCACTCTCTCCTGGGCCCAGCCTGGGGGCTCTGCCCCGACACCACGCCCCCAAGTCTCCTGGCCGGGGAGGAAAGCCCGGTGGTCCTGGCTGCCAGCCTGCTCAGGGTGACGGGTGACTGACACCGCTGAGAGCAGCGCCGGCCCTCATGTTCGTCTCCTGGAGGTACCAGGGGCTGTGGGTGCTCTGCCTGCATCCCCTCCGCTCATCCCCACAGCCACCCGTGGGGTGGCCCAGTTATCGTCCCCACTGTAGAAGAGGGAGTCAAGGCCGTCCACTAGAGACGGGCTGTAAGAGCCAGGGTGGCGAGCATGTGTGCATTTGTGACCTGCCACTGCTCAGGTCACTGTTATCATCCACACCCTTAGATGAGGAGGCTGCAGCCCAGAGAGGCTGGGAACTTGCCCAAGTTCACACAGCTCATGAAGGGCTGAGCTGGGACTGAACTCAGAGAGTCTCAAGTCTCAATCCAGAACTGCACTCTCTGAGCCAACTTAGAACATTTCACGTCCTACGATGAGGCAGGGACATGGGGTGGGGTGCCTAGGGCCTTTCTCTAGAAGCTCATCTTTAGGCTGAAGCTGGAGTGATGAGACAGCCCAGTGGCGACGTGCATGCCTGGCTTTGCCCAGGTGACAGGCCTCAGAGGCCAGGGCTGACCCACAAGATGGTCCCAGTTGCCTTTCTGGGGAGCTGGGATTCTTAGGCACGGTGCCCTCCACTCCCTTAGCACATGCTGCTCCCTCAGCCTACAATGCTGTTCCTTATTGCCGGGAAGCCCCTGCTCCCTCCTCAGACCCCCTGAGCCACGTCCCCAGAAGGAAGACAGCTCTGACCTCCCTGCTGGCTTCAGACCCTGATGACACAGCGCTGCCCTTGGCCTGCCCAGCAGCTTTTGCAATTATAGTGACACAGACACTTCTGCTTATTGTCCAGCGCTCCTGCTGGGGAAGCTTACATCCCAACGCCCCCAGCACTGGCAGCTCGGTGAGCATAGTGGATGAATGCCTGGCTGCATGGACCCCCTGCCGACTCCCTGCTGTCCAGCTACCACCTGAAGTGACTGGATAGAGGGACTGGCTGCATGGACCCCCTGCCGACTCCCCGCTGTCCAGCTACCACCTGAAGTGACTGGATAGAGCCGTGCTTCTTTTAGGAAGAAAGAAGGCGCCGTCTGGGTTGTAGGCCTGGCTGGGAGTGCACGAGGGGGCAACCACACCCTGCACCCCTCTGCTCCTCAACCTGCTCAGGGCTGCAGGCGGTGCCCGCTGGTCCTGCTTTCCTTAGGGCCGTGCTGGAGACCCCATCTGGGCCCCCAGGGCCCTTCCACATGCCCCTTCACAGCAAGGTTCGGTGCAGTAACCAAGCCCCCTTAGAAATGAGGAATGCCGCTCAGAACTATGCGCTTGAGAGCCTGATCCCAAATGTGCACCCGATAAGTTACTTTTAAAAAGTAATTTACAATGACCTGCACAATTGGAGGAAGTCTGCCGTCATATATCTGACAGGTGTCTAGTGCTCAGAATATATAAAGAACGCTTCCATTGCCACAACTAAAAGGTGAAAATCCAATTCAGAGATGGGCCAAGGACTTAGGCATTTCTCCAAAGAAGACATTCTGATGGCCAACAAGACCACGAAAAGACACTCCACATCACTGGCCATTAGGAAAATGAAAACTGAAACCACAAGGAGACACCACTTCACACCTATGGGGTTGCTATCGTGATTAATAAAAAGCCAGAAAATACAGGAGCTGGTGAGGATGTGATAAATGCGAACCCCGCTTATCACCGGAGCATCTGCAAAGGGGTGCAGCCGCTGGGGAGAACGGGTCGGCAGTTCCTCAAGAAGGCAAACATGGCATCTTCTAGAATTCTATATTACTACAGAATTACCACATGGCCCAGCGGTTGTCTCTTAGGTATGTGCCCGAAAGGACTGCAGGCAGGGGCAGTAACAAGCACACATACACGTGTGTTCACAGCAGCGCTACTCACGGGAGGCGAAGAGGGCGAAGTGCCCCACGTCCATCAGCAGACGGACGGACTGGCCAACAGTGTTCTCAGACACACGGGAATGTCAGCCCCTGGGGACGAGGCACTGAGAGGGGCCGCACGACGGGTGAGTCCCGAAAGATCATGCTGTGCTGAAGCCCACCATGAACACCACACGCTGTATGTGTCCGTTTACACGAAATGTCCAGAACTGGCAAATCCATAGAGACAGGAGGTGGGGTAAGGCTGCCCGGGGCTGGCCAAGTGTCTCTGATGGGGTTTCAGTTTATGGGGATGAGAACGTTCTGGGACTAGATGGAGGCTGTGGCCGCACAATATTGTGAATGCACTAAATGCCACGGAATCGTGCCCTTAAAAGGGTGAATTTTATGTCACTTGAATTCTACTCCATTAAAAAAATATACATAGAAATATACATTAGAGTTTGTACCTTTCCCACGCTGCGTCGGTAAAGCAGCCCATGCTGCTCCTAAGAATCAGGGAGGGGGGTGTACAGTGGTTCCCCCCACCCCCACTGCAGCCTCTGACCATATGTTTGCTTGTTCTGACTGACCCATCTTCCCTGCTGGAACACAGGCCCAGGAGAGCGGGACTTGGTTTACCCATGCCTCCAACCCCAGCACCCACAGCCTGAATGAGTGAAATCTGAAATTTGAACCAAGTCAAGGATCTCTGATAACATTTTGTATGTTTTATTGGGTTGTAGAAGTACACAATTATGCTTTCAACGTTCTTATGCAATCAGCTTGTATCTTAAAAAAATATGCAACCCAAGTCTCCATTGGAGGACAAATATACCAACAAAATGCAGTCTCTCCACTCAATGGAATATTACTCAGCCTTAAAGAAGGAAATCCTGGCCCAGGCCCAGTGTGGGGGTCCTGAGGACACTCCACTGTGAAATGAGCAAGACACAGAGGGACAGATGCTGCGTGACCCCCTCTCAGGAGGGCCTGGAGTTGTCAGATCTGTGGATGGTGGGTGATGGGCCCCCAGGCTGGGGAGTGGGGGGTTAGTGATTAATGGAGACAGAACTAACTTCAGTTTGGGGAGATGGAAAGTTCTGGAGATGATGGTAAGGATTTTGCACAACAGTATGGATGTATTTAATGCTGCCGAGTGTGCACTTGGAAATAGGGTGGTAAGTCTTGGTTATGTGTATTTACTGCAATGAAAAATTAATCAATAAATATGCTCTGACCTCCTCCAGCAGCAGACAGCCCTGGGGGCTAAGACAGGGTAACGCAGCTCCGGGTGGGGTCCCCACCGAAGGTTTGGCCCCTTCCTCACCTGAGGCAGACTCCGGGACAGACCTGCAGAGCTGCCACTAACCCTTGTTTGGCAGACGAGGACATGGGCTCCCAGAGAAGCCAGGCATCCACTCCAGCTCACAGAGGGCCACAGACAGCGGGCAGGGGGAGACCCTGGGGTCCGTGTGCACCGCTCCCCAACCCTCCCCAGAACCCAGAGGCACCACCCTCAGTCAGTGTCTGGAGCTGAGGCCCCTGGCCCGAGACCCTCCGGGCAAACCTAAACCGGCCTGATATGGTGCCTGGGGCCTCATCCCCAGCCCAGGAAGGCTCTGCCTGGCGGGGCAGGCCCGGGGACACCAGTGTGGGCCTGCATGCACGCCCCCTGGAGAGGGTGTCTGGGTGGGGGACAGCGCAGGCATAGGCAGGAGGAGAAGGGCTCACTCCCGGGGTTTCCCTACAACACAGGGGCTCTGGGCCTCCTTTTAGCAGGATTTTCTGCCCCTGAAGGCCACCGAGAAGCCTGCAGCCTTTTTTTTTCTGGTATCCTGCCTCCTGTTTGGCGTTAGGCCAGGAAGGTGGCTTTGCTAAAACAACGGAACAGGCGCTGTGTGGGACCCCATCCCATCCCGGGGCCGTCCTGCTCTCCCTGGGTTTGCAGTCCGGGATTTAGTTGCTCCCTAACACAGACATGTGGGACTGGCAGGCTTGGTGGTGCCCCGCTCTCCCCTCCTCGAGCCACTTCCTACTGACCCTTGGCAGGCTCCCTGCCCCAGGTCCTCTTACCGGTGGCACCTTCGTGGCAGAGCCTGGGGTCGGCGGCCCTTCATCCCTCGGCAGTGGCGGGCCGTTGGGCTCCATATCCTTCCCTGCGAGAGAGTGTCTGGGGTGAGTACTGGGCGCGGCGGGCTGGGCGGCTCCTCTGGCTGGCTGCCCCGCGTGTGGCAGGCAAGGGGTGGGGCAGGAAGCCAGCCTGAGGCTGCGGCAGCAGCCGGACGCTGCCCCCAGAGATCTGATGAGCACCAGCCAGCATCTGAGTGTGTCCGCCGGGAGGGTCTGGGACCTCCGGCCCCACCTCCATGACCTGCCGCAAGGAACCCCGGGTGCCACAGGCACTGGTGTGGCATGTCCTTGGGGGTGGCAAGACCAGGACCCCCAGAATTCTGACAAATGATGTGGTGTCCAGGCTCAGGCACACAGCGGGCTCAGGGCGTCGGGATCATGCCCAGCCTCCTCCTCCCACGCTCCAAATCCTCTGAGAGCTGGGTTCTCCAAGGAGGTGGCTGGACGGTGTCCCTGCACTGCCAAGGCAGGCATCCTTTCCCCTCTCCAGCTCAGCTGAGAATGTGAAAACAGGAGGCGTCTACATTCAGTCCTGGGGACATAGCTGCCCTTCCCCTGCTCTGCTCTGAAGCAGGTTTCCATTTCTAAAGCTGGGGATTAAGGGCAGGAGGAAGAGGGAGGTCTTCTCCCAGGCCTCAGGCCAGCTGGTCATGACCACGTCCGTCCGCCCACTTCCTGTGGCCTGACGTGTTTACTGCCGGGTCCCTGGGCCGAGACTCAGGGGAGGGGTAACTGCTGGGATAGAGGGCTGTCCTGGGGCGTGGGGGTGGACCAGCCCCAGGGAGCTCTGCAGACCCACTTCCCCGGGGCCCTGGGAAGGGGCTGGGGGCTGAGGGGCGGGGCCTGAGCTCCCTGCTCTGCAGACAAGCCAGCAAGGGGACCTGAAGAAGCGACTCTGCTGGGAGCCCAGGTTCCGCCGGGGCAGGAGAGGCCCTGAAACTGTTCTGCTCAAGGCCAGGGCAGCCTGGCTGCCTCTGCTTCCCATCCCCTAGGTGCCCACACCCCTGAGCCAAGGCCAGGCTGGGTGGTGAGTGGGAGGCTTCCAGTCCCAAAGGCCCTCTTATTCAGGGGCTGTTTTGGGGACCCAGGCCTGCAGCTGTCAGGAGTGGCCCCTATGCAGGTTCTGTCTTTGATGCCTGGAGGACTGGGGCCTCACAGCACCCAAGGGAGTGAGGGAGTGGGGTGCGGGCTCCCTGGAGGTCAGGGGCTGGGCACTGGTTCTGCTCCGCACCCCCTTCTCACCTTTGCCCCCAGCCCTGCCCACTCCCCTGACCTCGCCCAGACCCCTCTGAGGCCCCCCACTCCTGTCCAGGGTTGTCTGGCTCCCCCACCCCTCCTCCCCTGCAGTGGAGGTAGCGGAGAACAAAGGTCTGGTTTGCTGCCCCAGGCGTCTGGCAGCCCACCTGTGCCAAGAGGCTGCTCTGTGACTTCACATGGCCCTCCCAGGTGGCCTCAGTGTCCCCATCTGCTTGATGAGACTTTGGATGGGCAGCCCCTAGAAGCCCCACAAGTCCAGACAGTGGACCGTCTGCCCGATGCTCTCCCAGCCTCCTCCAGACAGGATGGACACTGGCCAGGAAAGTTGCGGGGTCTCTTCACTCCCAGAGCAGGGTGGAGACACGTGGGAAGGGCCAGGCTGGGCGTTACCCCCACTTGCACAGAGAAGGAAGGGCCGAGGTCTCTGGGGGAGCAGCCAGACACAGCCAATAGCCCAGCATCCTTGGCTGGGGGGCGTGTGCGGAAATGGGTGATGGAAGCAGCTGCAGGCATGGTGACCCTGTGTTCTGGGTGCTCAGCGCTTTATGCACAGGAATAGGGCCCTTTCCCTACTACAACACAGGCCTCCTTGGTAGCCAGCGGTAGGGACTACCGTCAGCCCATTTTGCAGGTGAGAACTGAGTCCTGTAGCTGCCCGGGGGCTGGAGGGCGGGGGCCGGGACTCAGGAGACCTGTCCTCAGAGGCTATGTTTGGAACCACAGCACCACACTGCTTCTCCCAGGGCGATGAGTTGCCCCCAGGGCCAGGAGCAGGGAGCCTGCCGACCTCCACAGCCAGGTGGGCTTCACCTGGCTCACAGGTGCTGGCACTTTACCGCCTTGCAAGCCTTTTGCCCATTTTGCCAGCATCAGCAGCAGGGGTAGGCGAGCAGAGCAAGGCTGTTGCTCTCACAACCAGATGGCACAGAGAGGGGAGGCGAGCTACCTGAGGGCACACAGCCTTGCCCGAGGCCACGCTGTGGGCCCAGCGCCCCCTGCCTCACTGACCTGGGCTGACGGGGCAGGGCTCATTGTCTCCTCCGAAGAGCAGGTACCGGGTGAGTTTCCGGGACTCGATTTTCTGAGGGGTAGAGGAAGGCGGACACAGTGAGAGGCGGCGCCGGAGAAAGGCCTCCTCCTTCATGGCCTGGGCGCTGGGGGGCTTCTGGAAGGGAGGAGGAAGACTGCGGTCACCCCTCCCGTTGTCACGAAGGCCAGGGCTTCCCACCCACCCAAAAGGTAAAAGAGACATTGTGGAAAGTCAGGGGTGAGAGGCAGGGCTGCTTTGCCTTACACCGGGGTCCCCACTGCGGGGTGACTCAGGGACCAGAGAGGAGGGCCTAGAGGGTCGGCAGTGGGTGGTGGGCCTGGGGAAGGCGGCACAGCCAGAGCCAGGCCAGGACCGGCCCTCGGGAAGCGCTGGCCAGCGCAGGTGCGGCCCACAGCTCTCTGAGGGCCTCCACCCCAGGCTCACGCTCGACGGCCTCTGGAGGACCTTGGCCATGGCCAAGGGGGCCTGGCCCCGGTTCGCAGGTGGGTCTGCGCCTCCCCCACAACATGGAGTAAAGCAGCAGCTCCCCGTCTCCTGCCGCCTCACAGTCCTACCTGGAGGGCTGGGGAAGCAATGGCAGCCCATGGCACGTCCCCACCAATGTTAGCCCATTTTAGAGATGAAGAAATCGTGGCTCCAAGAGCTGAGAGCCTTCCCTGCGGTCACAGCCAGATAAGGGTTGGTGGGGCCGGGACTCCGACTCCTAATCCCGCACTCTGTGCACAGTCTGAGGGCGTGCACCACAAAGGCCCTTGGGCCAATCTCTCCTCCAGGCCTGGGGCTGCCCCCTGTGGCCTCCCTTGGGGGGCCTGGGGCTCCCCTCCAGGCCCAGGACAGAGGCCCCCCCTGAGCGGGATCGGCCAACTTGCGGAGCCTTCCCTGCTGCGGCGGCATGGTGGGGCAGGCGGAGCCTCGGGAGCGGCCAGGGTGGCCCGGGGCACCAGTGGTCCCAGAACTTCCTCTGGGCCCCCTGCCCAAGGGTCAGAGTGAGGGGCTCCGAGGCTGAGCTGGGCCTGGCCCGGCCCTGAAGCTCCTCCCCTCCTGCTCACTGTCTTGTCACCAGGCTGAGCTTGTCACCTCTGCCGTTCTCCAGATGGGGAGACTGGTTTCAGAGAGCTTGGGGTTTTGGCCCAATCACACAGCTAATACTTGGAAGTGCCTGTGTTTGGGCCAAGTTGGGCCGATTCTCGAACCTGGTTCCTGGCTCCACCCTTTCTGGTTTCAGCCTGACTTCCACAAACCCACTGCTGGGGGCAGAGTGGGGGCATGGGGGTACCTGGACAGCCAGCCCCTGCATATCAGAGTTCCCATGGACACGTCTGCCTCAGCATGCCGCGGGCCCAGCAGCCAGCTTCCAAGAGGAGACCAGCTTCCCGGGCCCCCAGGCTGGCAGCCGAGGGAGTCAGACCTGAGCCTGCACGGGGGTCCCAGGAATATGAGGGGGGACGACGGCGCAGAATGCTCCCTCAGCTGGAGCCCCGCACCCCTTGGGGCTGTCTTACAGGCTAGAGGCAGATAGAGGAGCAGAGGGGCCACACAGCCAGAGGCCGCTCACAGCCCAGCCTAGCTCCCCCACTGGCCATCTGTCCTGGCTCCCCCAGGGCAGGGGTGAGGGCAGGACGGCCACTGGCCGCCTGTCTTCTCAGATCCCATGACATGCCTTCTCCGGCACTGTAAGGTCCTGGGACCCAGTGCGTGAATCTACCATCCACTCATCTACAACATCCTCCCTCCTGCTCTTTTATCCGTCCATCCAACCACCCAGCCAGCCAGCCATCCTCCATCCGTCCATCCTTCCATCCATCCTCCCACCTGCCTCCTACTCTCCCATATAACCTCTTATCTGTCCCTCCATGCAAACCTCCAGGCATTCATCCATCCAGTGGGTCATGTGCCCATTTGCCTACCTTCCATCGTCCACCATCCAACCATCTGGCCTCTTGTCGCCCTCCCTCCTCCATGAACCTTTTTCCTGATTTTCTTGTTTCCCTTTCCCCCTTCCTTTCTATGTGCCCAACAATCAGGCACATAAGAGGCAACCTTCAAATGACAGAACTGCTGGAACAGGACAGACCCCCATCAAACCAAAATGCTGCCCGTGCCAGCGAACATCCCCTCTATCCTGACGCCCCCACGCCAGCACAGGCCCTGCAAGCTGCCTCCAACCTGCCTGGACATAGGGCTTCGGGGTCTTCTGAGGACACACCTCCCTTGGTCTTCCCAAGCCCAGCCCAGCCAGAGGTTCTATCAGCTGGCATCAAGGTGGGAGAGAAACCGCTCTGTTCCCCGCGAAGGTAAACCAGATCACCTCTCCCCGCTGGCTCTGCACTGCATTTAGAAGCAGAGGCCATGTCCTTGTCCCTGTTTTCCAGTCTCTGGCCCCACACACGCTGCCCTGGCCACACTGGTCTCTTTCTGTTTCTGGAAAATGCTGAGCCCATTCATGTGGGGCCTCTGCTCTGGAGCTCCCCCCAGCATGTCCTGGGGTGCTCTCACCCACATCTGGGCAGGGCTGGGTCCCTCCCACACGCTGCTTAAATGTCACCTTCCCTAGGGTTGCCACTCCTTGGCTCACACAATGCGGATTCTCAGCACGACATTCCGTGTTCTTGGAGCCTCTCTTTTGCAGTCCTTTCATCTTTGCTAACTCTTCCCCCACAGGATGCAAGTTCTGGGGGACGGGATGCATTTGTCCCTCACTGCGGCTCTCCAGCATAGGTGGGCAGGGACTGGCAGGAGGGGCTCTGCTGCTGCCCTGCTCCGGAGCTCAGTACCCAAAGGCCCGTGGGCGAGCAAGGTGGCGGAGCAAATGCCCCCATCCATGTCCTTCCTCCTTATCTGCTGTCCCAGGAGGATCCTCAGAGAGAGGGCCCAGTCCAGGGCCCTGGGTTCCACCTGCCTGGCCACCCACATGTGTCCCCCCTTCATGGGCCTCCCTGACTCCCATGGGACTGGCCTGTGGCCCCTGGGCCAGTCACATCTGCTCTGCAGGTGCCCCCAGGGACTGGGACGGATGCTCATCTGTACACAGCCCTTGGTCTGCAGCTGCCCAAACCCTTCCGGGCTGCCTTAAATGAGCCACTCCCACGTGCAGGGGTGGCTTTCCTGGTTCTGATTATTGTAAGGCTCCCTTGTCTGAGGGACGCTCTGGGGCCTGAAGGAGCCCCAGGTGCCCCACAGAGTGAGACTGTCCCTGGCACAATGCCGAGGTGACATCTGCACATGACAGCCTCAGATGGTAGTCCAAAAGGTCACATGTGTCTGCAGCAAGAGGGGGCACCCAGCCCAGAGACCCCAGCCCCTGAGGAAGGTTCTCACTGGAGGCAGGAGAAGAGGCACTGGCTGGGGAGGGACAGGATGGGGTCAGCGCGTGGATGTGGTCCGGCCTTGCCCTGCCAGCCCTGGCCGAGGCTCAGAGAGGTTTGTAGGCCTGGAACTTGGCAGGAAGGCACTCTGGCTGCCTCCACGGACCCAGGTCAGACCATCATTTCCCCACCTGGCCCACGGGGGGAGGACCACAATCCCCCTGAGTTGAGATGAGGGCACGTCGCTTCATGCCTGGAAGTGTCCGTGGATCCTGAAGCCTCGAGAAGCTTTCTCTCTGCCTCTGTGTCAGGCAGTGGGCGGCACTGCTGGGGAACATGGCATCACGGTCTGCTGCTGTGGCCCTGGGCCGACCTGCGTGGCAAGCAGGGTCCACTGTGCTGGGGCCCATGCACCCTGGGACCAAGCCCCCAGGGCCCTCTGCCTCGGGAGTACCAGGTTTGCTGCAGTGTTGGGGCCCCATGGTTTGGGGTGGGGGTGGGTCTGGGGGATCGCAGTGGGTGGGGGGCACTCTTCCTGGTCAAGGGCAGGCGCCCACTGGCGCCACTCCTTGGGCTGCAAAGTCTCAAGATGAGGCAGGCCTGGCCACGCACCCCTCCTCCTCCCGGCCGTCCCTGCAGAGTGGATGCAGACCCCGGCCTATGCCAACCCACCGCCCCTCTCAGCCCATACTCTGTACGGAGGCAGACCCCAGAGGGCCTTTCAGGAAGTAGTGCAGGCACCAAACCTTTAGAAAAGGAAACACTAAGAGCTGAGGCTTTGCATGGAGATGGGTCCCCCTGCAAGAACATGGCTGTGTGTAGAACTTCTCCCAGAAGCCTTCCCGAGCCCTCTGGCCTCAGGAGCCATCTGCCCATCCTGGGCCCAAAGCATACTTCCCCGTGTTAGCCTTGTGCACGCGGTAACTCCTGTGCTGGGCTGGCTGGGCTGTGGGGCATGTCCAGCTGACTTCCTATGCGTCCACTCAGGCCCCAGCATGCGTGGAGCCTGTGCAGCGTTTCCAGAATGAATCAGCTCGTGGCTGGTAAGGGGACTCAAGAGAAGCAGGAGCTACAGGGGTCAGGGGTGGTCCAGGAGGTCTGGAGTAGGCAGGGCAGGGCCCCTGCTGCAGCCCTCCTCTGGGAAGGCGGTGGCTATCCAGGTGGCGAGGGACACACCCACCTCCCTGATGCCCTCCTGAGTCCCAGCATGCTCCCCACTCCTAGCCCCCTGCACCCCCCAAGAGTGCACCATGGGGTTCCCACATTTCTCAAGTGGCAAATAACTGCAGAAGCCATGTCAGTGTCCTGAGAGACTGGCCACCCTGCCCAGGCCACAGCCAAGACATACCCCCTTCCTCAAGGCTCCCCATGTCCTCCTGCCCTGCTGGGGTCCACGGGCCACAGGGAGTTGAGGGGGATGGTGGGGAGGGCTCAGGGCTTGAGTCAGGTCTGACTCCCCGTGTGGGCTGAGCAGGCTTCTGTTTCCCATCTGGGGCATGACAGCCCCCTAACCTCAGGACCCCACATGGTGCTGGTCCACAGCAGGCAGAGTACAGGTCAGGCCTGCCTGCCTGGGCCAGTTCTATGTCCCTGAGTTCTAGCACCTTTTTGGGCACCTGGCAGGTGACAAGCTCTCTGACCCCAAGCCAAGGACAAGAGGCCAACAGCAAGGTGTGGAGAGCAGGCACGGAGCCCAGCCCACTCCCTGGAAGTGCTTCCAAGCAGTTATTTGCCTCTGTAGGCTGGTAACCGCTCTCCACCACCCAGACACCCACTTCAGGCCAGAACAATGGGACCCTTGTAAAGGGTAGTCACTGGGGCCTTATCAGGGACACACAGCAGGAAACGGGGCCTGGTTATCTGGGGCCCAAATCTGCCAATGGGAGAGCTGAGGCTGAGAAGAAATCCAACAGAATTCCGGACTCACTTCACATCACACCTGCAGGCACGGGCGTGGAGGGGACAACTGTGACCACATTCCTCCTGGTCATCCCACAGATGTCTGGGACCACACCGAGGCAGGCAGAAGTGTCCAGCCTCGCCCCTGGTGGCTGCATGGCCTCAACTAGCCACCTTTGCTCCGAGTCCCTATCTGTAAATGGGGATCTGCTCTGAGTAGGGGTGGCAAAGTCCCAGGCCCAGATGCGCCCAGGGACGCACCTGCAGAGGCCGAGACAGTGCGCCATGTGTGAGTGAGGTCTCCAGGGCCACAACTATCCAGTGGCTTTCTCAGCAGTGCCCCAGTGGGACGTGTCAGCCCTGCTATGCTGGACGGAGGAAGGGCAAGGGGTCCGGGGCAGGCGCACACGGCTGACCACTAGGGGTTCACGTTACTGGCGGAAGCAGGGCTTGCGATGGGCCCACAGGAATGCTTCCACCTGAACCAAATGGATCTTAAAAGGCTGTGGGGAAAATGCTCCAATCACTGGTAATGTCAGGGATGAAGCACCATGAATGCCCGTGCTCGGCTCTGACCACACACACCTGATGGAGAGGTCGGCGGGTCCCAGGTCACCAAGTCAACACCACACACTTGCATTCCAGACACTTGCTAAGATCCCAAAGCTAGTGACCACGAGGACCCCGCTGAGGGGAACCACGGAGGCATCCAGAGGCACCCCACAGAGGCCACCCCACACCCCAGCCTGGCACGTTTCTGGGCCCTCTCTGAGAGCAGACACCAGCATGGGGGTCCAGAAATGTTCCAGGCTGCTGTGTCCTGGCTGGACCGAACCCCAATGCCCATCCCCCTCATAGCCAGCCTGGGATTGGGCCCAAAAGGGCTTTGGGATGGGGCTTTTCCAGTCCTTGTGCTGCAATCTTGAACCCTCTAGGCACCCCAGGCCCTTTTGTACATTTTATCCTATCTGATGTGATTCTTATCAGAGCTTTGAAAGATGAATTTTAAAGATGTGGAACCCAAGGCCCCAGGAGGGGAAATGACCAGGCTGGGCCCTTTCTAAAGACACAACCCCAAGCCCTGCGTCCCCTTGGCACTTGGAGATGGCTGAGAGCAGGGCCGGAAAGGAAGGGAGAGGCCAGGCTCTGGGGAGAGGGGGTGGGAACCAGGCCTCCTTCATATCCCAATGGCCACGTCTGGGAAATGTCTCCTTGGGGGAGCCCTGAGTCCTGGGGAGAGGCAGGAAGCGGCTTGCCCTGCTCAGACGTCAGCCACGCCTGGGTGTTCTCCAGCTGACTCAGCTGGGTCATGTGGCTGTGGGCACCCGCCCACCTGGCCTCCTGACCGACAGCGGGCCAACTGCATGCTCAGTGCCACAGTCAGCGGGCCCAGCCACTGCGCATTTGTTCTCCCTCTGCAGCTGGAAGAACACGGTGGCCAGTGGCCAGTCGGATGTGGTCCGAGCTGCAGGCTTGCCCTACCTGTGCTACCCAAACCCTGTCCACCCCATCCCAGCTCAAAGGAGACTTTCACTTTTGGTAACTGTAGCCTGGTGGCGGCACTCTCAGGGGCTGTGTGACTGGGCAGGGATGCAGGGGAGGACGATGGTGAGAGAGGGGCGTCAGGAGCCCAGCCAGGAGATGGGCCCTCTGGGGGGTCAGGGACCCCGCCCACTCTCGGATCAGCACCGGACCTCAGTGGCCATATCAGAGACAGGGAGGTGGGTCTGGGCCCCCGGAGGGACCTCACACCCCCTTCTAGCATGCTCAGCCCCATGCTGTGGGGCTGGCCTGTCTTGACGTCCCCAACAGTCTAGAGGGGATGCTCCCAGGGGTGCTGACGTCACCGGCCACCCCCTCACGTGCTCTCCCGCTGGACTTCTGCTCAGTGTGCCACTGCCAGGGATGGCCCCGCAGGCAGCCTGCCCCGGTTTGGGGCTGACAGATGGGCAGTCGGGCGCCTGCTGCAGGGAGGCACTCAGCCAAAGCGGGGCACACCCCCCGTCTGGAGCCCACGGCTGCTCAGCCTCCCTTATTACAGGCCTGGAGGCTCCAGCAAGGAAACTAGAGAAGGTGGGCCACAGGCTGCTGTGGGCCCCAGCCGAGGTCCGGCTCGCTCCCTCCCAGGAGGCAGGGCCCCTGTAGTGGGGGTTAGGGGCTGGCAGGTCACTGCTGACCCCGAGGGGGCCTGGGGGCTCCAGCAAAGCTGCCCGCTCCTCCAAGCCCCTCGAGCCTCAGTCTCTCCCACTGCCCACCCCCACGGCACCTCCATGGGACCTTCCGTAGCTGCTCCTGCTCAGGGACTCTGGGTGGGCTCAGGGGGTGGACCCAAGGCTGATGCAGCGTGGGCGCGAAAACCAGGTAGGTAAGTGCACTGGCCCTGGAGGAGCAGTTGGCCAGCAAACAGAAGGAACCAAGTCCAGGAGGGCCACGGCCAGGCAGGTGGAGTGGGGGGACTGGGGTCAAAGCCTGCTGGGGGTCTGGAGGCATCAGCTCTCGGCCACGCAGTGCAGAGTGGGTGCAGACAGGACACACCTCATAGCGTCTCAGCTGAGGATCTCCCTGCAAAGGAGAATCTGGCCCAGGCTCTCTCAATAGCCGCCACCATCTTAGGCTATATTAACAGAGGTTGAGCCCCTAGAAGGAGGGAGGGGATGGTTCCAGTGAACGCTCCCTGGTCAGGCCGCTGGGTTCTGCTCTGAGCATAAAGGGGCGGCCTACAGCAGCTCTGGGGAAAGCCAGGACGGTGCCATGGGGGACGGGAACAGGAGGAAGGGGCAACAGCTGAGCTGTTCCATGTCCTTCAGTCGACTGATGGCGTGAGCTCAGGGCGATAGGGCTCACGGCGGGACCTGAGACAGCCCCCATCTGGGGAAGTGGAGGCGTGGTGCCCACAGCCAGGAGAAGGCAGCAAGCCCTTCTGGGGACCGTTGGCTTAGCTGGCAGGGTTGAGGGGGAGGGGGTGCTCGAAGCACCTAGGAGCTCCCAAGGAGACTGGGCAATGTGGCGCTCCCACAGCTCAGGGCCCCCAAAGGCTTAGGTCTCTCACAGAGGTTACAGCCGTGGGATCCAGGGGTGTGGTTGCAACAAAGGGCTCCCCATTTCCTGTCTGCATGATACCCATGCCCCAGCCCTGCAGGGCCCCTGGGCCAAAGACCCAGCTGAGCTGGAAATGGACGGAGTACGGCTGGGACCAGGAACCCGGCACCTAGGCCACTCTTGAGTGGGTGTCACTGTGGACCCTGCAGGGAGGTGGGTCCTGCCCCACTTGCTGACCGAGGACACTGATGCAGGTGTAGGAGGGGGGCCACAAAATCTGCTTAGGAGTCCCATGAACAACCAGAGGCTCAGCCCGATTGGGAGGGACAGTCTGGGTTTCCTCCACCCACCCTGGCCCGGTCTGCAGCTGGCAAACCAGTCCTCTCTCCAAGAAAAGGCATGCTCACGCGTGTGTCACCGCCACGTGACCTGTGGATCATCTTACATGCCAGCCAGTCTGGCCCCGGCTGCTCGGTGCTGGGGTAGGGACTCAACTGACACGCACGGGGGAGACGAGGCCCTAGACCCACTTTCAACAACCCCATGCTTACTCCTGGGCACGTGAGGTCTGCGGAAATCCAGCACCCAGCTTTCCCAGGGGTCCCACCCAGTATATCCCACCTGGACCGCCCCTGAGCCAATGCTGGGCCCAAACTGGAGCATAGTTTCGGCACGGCACCCACCAGCCCAGAACCAAGGAAATCACAACCAGGGTGCCTGCTGTCCACACTTCTGACCCTGTCCTTCCCTGGAGTCTGGGGGTGCCCCAGGCAGGCCCCCCTGTCCAGAGGCTGCGGCAGCAAAGCCAGGCTGGCCCAACTCTTGCCCATCCACTCTAGGCTGGCACATGGAGCGTGAGAGCCACAGGACCTGGTCCCTGCCAGGGGGCCCCAGGGGCAGGTGGTCACTGGAGACAAACACCCCAGAGCCACCCTCCCCAACTCCGCCTGCCAAGGGTCAGGGGTCACAAAGTGTGGCGGAAGATGCCGACTGGCACTGGGAGGCTGGGACATCACCTTGGGGGCTCAGCCCAAAACCTATGCAGCGAGGCCTGCAGATGAGGCCTGATGTGAACGCGGGGACTGCAGAGTCCACCGTCGGTACTTGGTGCGGCTGTTTCAGGCCCTCTGCCTCCATCGGCACTTCGCTCCTCACCCCCCTCAGCAGGGGGTGCTGTCAGTAGGACGGAGGGCACCTAGGCTCAGCTCGTTTGCTGCATGGCCCCAGGGGGCTCTGGGCTGGCAGAAGCCCTGCGGTACCATCCCAGAACCAGCCTCGGGCACAGTCCTGGCCAGATGTACTCCCGTGACTTGCAGAACGACTCCCCTCCCCACCACCCACCGCCCAGCGCCCACTGCCTCTTCCCAGACATGTCTTTTATTTGGTGATGATGGCTCAGCCCCCAGAGGGCTCAGATAGAAGTGTAATCACAAGTCTGGGTCAAAATAACTGAACTTCAGCCAAGAACCAACTCTCTCAAATACATAATCTGGAAGGCATGGTTCAAGGGCCACGATTAAAAGTACAATACTACTGCTGCCTCCTCAATACCCAATGGGCTTTGGACTCCACTACCTGCTCCTGGCCTGTCCCTGGGGGCAGAGTGAAGCCGCCTTTCCTAACCTCACCTGGAATCTCTCCTGCAGGGAACGAGGCTCCCCTTCCCGGCTGGAGAGCAGACGGGGAGCTTGGGCCCAGGAGCCGCCCTCCGGTCCTTGCCGGGCTAGCGCATCTCGGGACCCTCCAGGCTCCAGCAGCCTTAATCCCATTCTGTGTGCCCAGCCTCGGGTGAGCAGTCCCAGCTTCCTCACCAGCCTCCAGATCCAGGAGGCCCCACTGAGTTGCCCTGCTACCAGAGCCGCTGAGGACCCATTAAGAGGGAGAAAGCCACCCCGGAGAAGGGAGAAGGCAGACTGCACGCAGGTCCGGCCGCACCGGCCCCTTCAGTCACCAAGAGTGGGACTTCCAGTGGGGCTACGCAGCAGTGAGATGGAAGGCTCCCAGGAGATGGGCGCTGGGGCTTCTGTCACAGTCTGAGTCACACAGAGGGCCCGGCTTCACCCGCGTGGAAGGTGGATCCTTGGATAATCTGAAGACTCCCTCCCTGCCGGCCAGCCCCTCACTCTCACTTGGCAGGGGCTCTCACCAAAGAGCGCCCCCCCCTCCACCTGGTTCCTGCCCTGTTTGGGGGCTGGGAGATCTTAAGTCTTAGAAGCAAAACAGAGCCCAGGAGTTCAAATGCTGTGTTCCCTGCCTTCTGTCCATTCTACAGATGCAGCAGCAGAGGCCCCTAGAGCCTCAGTTCCTGGCCGGGGCCGTGTGGCTGGTGAGGGCAGGCCCCTGACTCCCAGCTCAGCTGGGGCCCCCGGGCTTCATCCTGCAGTTGGGGGGGCCGCCCTCACCTTCTGTTCTGAGAGCTGGGAAGCCCTCCACCTCCTTGCCAGACTCCCAGCCTTCCTGGGCCTGCTGCCTTCAGGAGCGCAGGTCCCTCTTAGCCTGATGGGCCACCCTCTCGTCCCCACCCCTAGGTCCTGCACACAGTGGGGCAGCATGGGCTGTAAGAACCAGCTGTGGCTGGCTCCTGGGACCTGATCATGGAGCACCTACTCTATGCTGTGCTGCAGCCTGACCCCACAGGTTTTCCATCACAGGGGAGGGGATGCCTGCACTTTTCCTGGCTGAAGCCACCAGACTCTTGCCCGGCTCTGGGCCCCCCGCTTCAGCCTCCATCTTACTTACCCTCTGACCCACTGAGGGCAGCTGCTGGGGTGAGTGGGAGCCCTGCCTGCTGCCCCCTTCTGGGACAACCCTGGTAACCCCAAGTCATGGCCTCCACCTGCCCCGCCCCGGTGGTTTATGGGGAAACTGGTTGTGTCAGAAGTCACATGTCTGGCGGGCAAAGTGGTCTTCCAGTCAGGAGGGAACAGGCTGGCACAGGGCTGAGCACCCACTGTGTCCTGCCATGGTAGGGACAGTCCAGGACGGTGGCCTGACATCTCAAGGATGTGGTGACCCAGCCCGCAGGCCCCCAGGTCCTGCCACCAGCCCCCTTTGCTCACTGCACTTTCAAGCCCACCGTCCTGGCCCCGAGCAAACTCCTGCCAAGAAAACGTCAGTGAGACATCAGCCTGACCCCCGAGACACGTGGGACGACACTGAGGGCTCCCAAAGAGACCAAAAGAGAAAGGAGAGAGAAACAAAAACACATCCACATACTTGGTTGCATGTTCGTGACAAGCAGAGGAAGCAGCCCAGACCCCCACCAGCTGGTGAGCGGATGTGCAGATTGGTGTCTGTCCACACCACGGAATACTATGCAGCCAATAAGAGGAATGAAGTATTGGAATGTGCCATCACCAGGAATGAAGTGCCAGTAGTGGTGACTTTAGGTGATGGACACTTTCTTTAGAAAAGCTCAAATTTTCATGTCATCACGTTTCCATCGATCACCATCATGGGAGCCAGAGCCCCCACCAGACCCCAGCTAGTCCCGAGTCTGTGGCACTGACCCCCGGCCCTCTCACTAGGCGCGTGCTCAGCTCTCTGGGCCCCATTTGACAGATGCCAAAGCAGGGGCTGCTCGGGCCCAAATCCTGCCACGTGCGGGTTGCCCAGTGGAGTCACTGAGAAGTGGAGGGGGTCCAGAGACTCCCCCCCACTGGCTCCAGGCCCAGAAGGCCAGGCGTCCCCGAGACACCAGAGCTAAGAAACTACTACCCCCAGGAAGAGGTGAGAAGGCAGGGCTTGTCCTGGAAGTTCTGAGACCTAAATTTGGTCTGTTCCATGACACAACGTCCCACTGTGAAATGACAAGTCCCAAGGCCCGAAGCACCACCAGGCACCCCGGGAGCAGCAGATGACAGCTGGACACGAGGCCGAGGGTGATGGGGACGGAGCGGCTGCTTGGGAGCTGTCCTGGGCCGCAAGTCCCTGGGGGGTGGCATGGGCTTCGTGCCCTCCAGGTCGGGTCCTGACAGCCCACCATCCCTTCGCCTACCCCACCCTCGGGAATGTATCAGAGAACCCAGCCTGCCAGTCAGGGCCCCCTTACCCCCCACTTCCTTATTGGTCCCCAAAAGCCCCCCTTTGGTCTCCAGGGACAGCCCATCCCAGCGGCTCCCCAGCCCCTCGCAGGGTCAGACTCCCGTACCACCCCGTGCATGCGAGGGGCCCCGTGCCGAGACCACGTGGCCACCCCCTCCGGGCTGTCCTCTCACGCTGGGGCAGGAGGTTGGACACCCCCACCCCTGAGAGCCGACAAAGGTTAGTCAGAGGGGACTGAAGGCTGGTGAGCTTTCCCTGGTCCCCGGGGAGGGCAGAAGGCTCGGTTTCTTCCTTCTCCCGGAGGTGACAGGTGACGGCAGTAACCTTGGGGCCCCATGTCACCGGCAGAGGCAGCAGTGGGGTGGGGACTTCACTGGGTCCCGAGGCTCTTTGAAGAGAACTAACACGTTCCCCCCGAGAGGGGGTGTATGAGAGTCCTGGGCAACCACGTGGTGGCTATTGAAACAGACGTTTATTTTCTCAGCCTGGAGGCCAGAAGAGCAAAATCAAGGCGTGGGCCCTGCTGGCTCCCTCTGGAGGCTCCAGCAGGGTCCTTCCTGCCCCCACGGCTTGGGGGCTGCCAGGGCTCCTGGGCCGTGGCCAGCCTCTGCCTCGCTTCACGTGCCCCCCTCGTGTCCATGTCTCAGACCTCCCTCTCCTCCCTCGTACAGTCCCTGAATCTAGGGTTGACCAGGCAGTCAGGATGACCATAGACCAAGACCCTCCACTGCAGGCACAGGCAAATCCCGAGCTCCTAGAAAGGCCATTCTCACGCGTTCTGAGGTTAGGCCTCAGGCCCACCTCTTTGGGGGTCGTCGTTCAACTCACTGCAGGGAGTTCTGGGGCACCCAGCCCAGCCAACAGGGACCTTGGGGCGGGGTGCAGGCTGCCGCATTGCTACCATCCACAGGAAGGTTCACAGACCTCCCCTCTGTCTACAGGAAGCCCACCCGGCATGGCCCAAGGCACCTGCCATCCCAGGGGGCTGCGCTGGGAGGTTTGGAGGAGACATCACAGACTGCAGCCCTCAGACCTGGAACCAGCAGGGGCTGAGTGCCCCTTATGGCACGTGCACCCTTTACAGAGCCTGAGGCCAGGCTGGGTAGGGGGCCCGGGGCCCACCAAGCCTGGGTCGGAGCCCAGGCCTGCCAACCTTCTGGGACTGCCGACCATCATACATTTTGTCACTGGAGGACAGTCACACCACACCCCCGATGGTGTGGGTGGGCTGAGGGTTACCTGGGACCCAGTCCCCAGGGGCAGCCCTACCTGTGAATTGGGGACACCCGTAGGGGGCCACCCGCCTTCCATGTGTGCCACACCAGCCCCAGCAGCCTCTAGCCCAGGGCAGAGGGCCAACCCTCAGGTCTCTCTGCTGCTTCCATCGAGGAAAACCCCTGGACGGTCACCTGGAGCTCATGGGTCAGGGGGACGAGCAGGTGCGCTCTCTGCGGAGGGTGGAAAGGGGTTTATTCAGTGGGTCCCTCTAAGGATCTGGGGAATCCTTGAGAGTTGAGGGTGAGAGAAAATGCAAGTGGGGGTCCAGCCTGAGAGGAGGCTGGGAGGCCCCCCACGGGCATGGCTGCGGGCCCGGCGCCTGGGTCGGTACTGGCTGCCCTGTCTGGCACTGGGTTTCTTCTGCAGCGTCACTGAGCTGCTAGCATGCCCTGGCGTGTGCCCTGGGTGATGGGGAGGCCTCTCTTTGGGGGGGTGCCCTGGGGGCACCTCCAGGGCTTGGGAGAGCGCCACTGGCCTCTAGAACCTGTTCTAGAACAGTGCCTGGCACAGAGCACAGGCCGAGTGTCAGGTGGCTTGGAACCCCCTTCACTGGGGGCCTGGCGTCTCTCCTTACTCATGCGCCCCCATGCCCACTCCTGCCACACCTGCCTGGTTTCGTGAGGGCAGAGGAGACTTGGTGCTTACCGTGCGCCCCCACCCCCAGCAATAGACACAGACGGCACCTCCCTGGAGAGGGGACAGGGTGCGTGGTTGAGGCTGGGGGAGGTCGGCGGCCAGGAAGGGTTTGGGCCCCAGCTGTGCCCCGGGGATCCCGCCCAGCCCCCCAACTTCCAGGCTGTAGGTTTTCTCAAAGGCAAAAGCAGGGAGTTGAACTTAATGAGCTCAGCACCTTGCAGTCAAGGTGGGAAGAAAGAACCCCAGGTCATGGGAAGGGTGGCTTTTGCGTGATGAGGGGCATGTGTGACCAGCTGTGTGACTCACCGGTCCTGAGGGCACAGGGTAGGTACTGACCTCAGGCAGCCCGCCTGGAGCTGGGGCCAGGCAGGGGTCTTGAAGGGCCCATGCCAGCCTGGCAGAGGCCTGGGAGGAAAGGGTGCTCTGCTGAGCATCTGGGAATGGGTGTGTCTTACACTGTGTGCCCCCAAAGGGGCTGGCATGGCTCCTGCCTCAGCCGCTCAACCTGACTTGACCTGGAGCCGCCAGGCAGGCCTCTCACAGATGGAGGCTGGCCCACGCGGCTACGGTGGTCTGTGGCCAGTGGGAAGCGCCCTGCTTTCGGCCACCCAATGCACCCCGTGGGTCAGCCTGGCAGGCACCTGTCCTGAGCCGGCCCCACTGAGAAGCAGGCCCTGCAGTGGGACAGAGGGAGGCGAGGTGGGGTTGAGGGGAAGGGCAGTTAGCGAACACGAATCAAAGCTTTAAGGCAGTGATCTGATCTCTGGAGGTTCACTGTTGGGGAATGAAGTCCTGTATCCTGACCTCTGCAAAGGGATCTCCGTGGGAGGTTGTGCCTTATAGTACATTTACGGGAGTGAAAATGCCCACTGACGGGTGACATCAAGTGGAGGAGGTCGTGAGCTGGAGCGCTACCCCACAAGGGCAGGCAGAGAGCTGGCTTCTCACAGAGAGCTGGGCAGGTGCCCGGCAAGATGGCTGGGCCCTGCTGATGAAAAGTATCAGTATCTGTGTGTGTGACCCTGCGTGTGACAAGGGGCCTTCTCTGTCTCATCTGGGCCTCCACCATGACCCGGCAGAGCCCTCACTAGGCTGAAAATAAGAAGTCAAGGTGCAGAGCCCCGAGGGGACTGAAAGGAGGCCCTGCTGGGCCGGGACTGGGGAAGATGGCCTTGCAAGGGGTAGGTGGCCCGAGGGCAGGGAGTGAGGAGAGGCGGGGGTCCTGCCTGCCCGGGCCCCAGTTCTGCCAGCCCCTGGTGGGTGCCAGTGATGCTTCCCGGAAAGTCCGACCGGCCAGGTGTGCATACGTCAGGCGCTCAGTAACCGGGCTGCGCTGACTGGACAAGTGGACTTACGCTTTCAGAGTTGCTCCCTGAGCCAAGAGCAGAGTGGGGGCACCCATGGCCCAGAGGCCCATGGGGACTCCGCCAGGCAGGGAGGAAACGGCGGGGTCTCTTGGAAGGGTGGGCCCCACCCCACCCCACAGGGAGCTCCTCAAGCTCATGCTGGGTGTCTAGGGCGTGACCCCCAGAACCCTCCCCACTGCCCGCTGCTCTCCAAGGCTGGCTGTGGGGCCCTGCGTGGGGAAGACCACGGGACCCGGTCCTGGGAACCCTGCGCAGACCTGGAGGGCTCACGGGGAGCCCCCTGACCTGCCGATGACACGGCTCTGCTGTGTGGACATCTCCCAGGCAGTTATAAAAAGGCAGGTGGCAAAGGAAGAAATGGGGCGGAGGACGGGAGTGGGGCCCGGAGGGTCTATTTTAAACCCGTGTTGAGGTAGGTGAGAGGCAGCCCTGTCTGCTGAGGGGCCTCACTTACACTGTCCTCTCTGCTTCTGTGCGTGGGACATTTCCATCACACAGGGTGAAAAGGAGAGGCTTAAAGCTTTGTCTTGCGGGATTAAAGGGAAGATTTCGTAAAAGCCTCAAGGTGAGAGAAGAAATGGGAACGACGTTAGAGACCCATCCCCCCAAATAAGGCTCACAGTTTAAAAGACTGAGAACAAGCCAGGCGCCCCCGAGGACACTGACAAGGTGGCAGCTGGCGGGATCCGAGGCTGCACGGGGCAGAAGCCAAAGGACCCTCACCCCTCCTGAGGCAGGGAAGGTGGAGGACAGGAGGTGCTTATGACTCAGCCGGCTGGGAACAAGCAGCAGAGGAGCCAGGGCACAGGGCTGCAGCCTCCGCAAGGTGCGGGCCCCAGCTCAGCCCAGCCTGGCGCCCTGCCCACCGCAGAGCTGCCTCGGGACCCTCCAGGCCTGCACCAGCCGCCCCGTCCCTGTAAGCTGGCCTGTGCAGGGTGTGCAACTCACAGCAGCCCCTGCAGGTCAACACCACCAGCCCAGGGGGCTGTCCCCAGTTCCCACCGGTGCGGGCTGGGGGCGGTCACCCTCTCGAAGACCCTCTCTTTCAAGCGTCCTGCCCCGCCGGGTGGCCTGGAGGGGCCGTGATGGCGTACTCAGTGACGGTGGGGCCTGTGTAAGACAACCTCTCATGCTCCCCACCATCACTACTGCCAGAACTCTGCCCCTCGGCTCTCCCCCGCCCACTGAGCTGCAGCCTGGCGGGTCCCCAGCTCAGAGCCCTGCGGGCCGTGGGGGCGGCGCTCTTATACACGTTTGCCAGGTGCACATGGCAGCCTCACCCAGACTCCGTTTTACATCCTCTGTGCCCCACCAACAAGAGGAGAGGCGGGGCGCTGCCCAGAGCTGACCACCTGTGGGTCACTGGAGCCCCTGGCTTGGCTCCAGCCCACGTCAGTAGCCCCCCGAGGTGAGGGAAGCCTCCCACTCCCTTTCTTCCTCTTCGATCAACAAAACGACCCACTCCTCGCTGACCTGTCAAGAGGTGGTCACTGCCCCGGCCAGGTGCCAGGCAGCTGGGGGCACAAGCCAGCCTGGTCACCACCCAGTGTGCTCAGTGCCAGGCACTGGCACGCACAGCTTTAGGTCTTTGCACACCCCTTTCCAGCCTGAGTGCTCATTCCTCCTTCCTCAGCACACACAGATGTGTGTACACACACACACACACAGACAGACATGTGCACACCCAGCACATCCAGGGTGACCCTGGCATCCGAATCCGATCAGCTCCCATTTCCCGGTAGCATTGCCCCAGCATCCCGGAGGGCCCTGCTGGCCGGGCATCAGCGCCCTGGGGTCTGGGCAGAAGGGGCTCCAGTGCTAGGGGGCAGCGTGCTCAGGCAGCCTCCACTGCAGAGGGCAGCAAGGCCTGCTCTCAGGAACCAGAGTCCCGAGGCCCTCGGGAAGGAGAGAGGGCCATTTCTCCTGTGCTTTTTAAAGACAGCTCTTTTTAAGGAATGTTTTTGGTTTCCAGGTAAACACATATGATGCAATCAAAGCTGCTCCCTCCCCAGGTTCCCTCTGCAGGGCCCGGGATCAGCTGAGAGTCCTGCAGCCCCAGCTGGGGAGGAACCAGAGGTCCTCAGAGGCACTGTGATGACCAGCCCAGAGTGGGCATGCTCAATGCCCAGGTGTGGCCAAAGCCTTAGCAGGGTGCAGTGGGCCAGGAGGGGCTCTTGTCTCAGGGGCAGGTCAGGGGCCAGGAGGCCAAGATTGCCGTCTCTGGACCCCCTGACACCAGGGCCAGTGGCCTGTGCCCAGCAGGTGTGGTGCTGTGAAAGCTCACTGGACAATCACTGGTGCAAGGCGGAGCAGGGCACACCACTCTCCTGTGGGGTAGGCTTCCCCAGTGGTTGCACCCAACATCCGCTCCCATCTCAGCCCTGACTGCCTGGGCACCTCGCCTGTCTGGAAGCCTCAACGACCTTGTCTGCAAAATAAGGCAGTCCCCCACCCCACACCCAAGACTTCTGGGAAGAGGATGTGACTGGTCTGTGATGTCACCCCATGTTCCCAGAACTCCATCCCCTCCCATCGCCCAGCTCTCAACTGGGTCCTTTTCGGAAGTAGCATCCAGCTCCCAGCCATTGCCCACTGTGGCCCCCTCTCTGGGTGCACTGGATGGAGTGGCGGCCCCCCAAAATTTATGTCTACATCCAAAGCCCCGGGACTTGTGGATGTGACCTTCTTTGGAAATAGGGTCCCTGCAGATGTAACCAAGTGAAGATGAGGCCACCCTGGAGCAGGGCCGATGACACGTCCTTATAGGAATAGAGCAGGACACAAAGAGACACAGGAGAGGCCTGGTGACAATGGAGGCAGAGGCTGGCGGGCACTGCCACAAGCCCAGGACACTCAGGACGCTGGAAAGCCCAGAGGCTGAAGAGGCAGGAAGGACCCTCCCCTGGAGCCTCGGGCAGGCCGGCCCTGCCCACCCCTCATTTTGGACTCTGGCCCACAGAACTGGGAAAAATCAGTTTCCATTTTAAGCTGCACCATGTGTGTTCCTTTGTTACAGCCATCCTAGGACACCCACCAGGGGCTCAAGGCTGAGAGCAGACTGGACTGGACAAAGGTGAGTGGCTGCCCCCTCCCTCCGCCCCCAAGGATGGGGCTGAGGACCCTCTGCCTGGGTGCTGTGGCTCGGAGGACAGTGATGGTGGCCCCGAGTGAGGCTGACCTGGCTGCTCCTCTCAAACATGCTGACCGTCTTGCCTGTTCCCCACCCAGGCGCACGCAAACCAGCCCTCCGCCCTGCTCCCCGAGAGAAGTGGGGCTGAGGGTGAAGCCTCACACTGCCCCCGGCAGGGCTCCACAGCCCCTCCTCCAGAACTACCAGGACTCAGCAGCTGGCAGCCTGGCCCCCGGGAGGGGTCTCCAGGGTCCCAGCAGCAGGCTCCCTACCCCACTCCCCACCCTAGCTGGCTCTCCAGCCCCAGGGGCAGCCTCCAGAGCAGATGTGAATTGTACACATCACCTGTTTCTTGAAACCATGGAGGTGCAGCGTGGCATTACTCACCGGTCTCAGGGAGACAGCTCCTCTCTTTTACATCCTCTTTCAGCCTCCTGCCTATATCAAGGGAGAGGAGTCTGGGTCTTTATCGAAGCTCCCTCACTGCTAATCTCTCTATTCCCGGGGTAGGGCTGCCTCCCAGCAAAGCAGCCAGGGACAAAATGAATTCTGCAGGTGGAGGAACTGAGAGTTACAAAGTAGTAAATGTAACCAGTGTGTGCTCATCCCCCCTTCTTGTAGCTCCTGCTATTTATTACAAGTGATATGATTTTCTCACTGCAGCAATGATTTAAAGTTTCTTCTAGGTAGAAATTTACTTAAGTAAAAATAAGACAGTGGATTTTAAAAGCCACATGTTAAAATAACAGTATTGGCGGTGAGGGGCACAGCAACACAGCAAAGGCAGTGTGGAAACGGTGGAAGCTGCCGGAGTGTGGGGCCCCATCCCGGCCAGGAGGCCCTGGGCTCCCTTCAGCTGAGAGCAGGGACTGGGACCCGGCCTTGGCTGTCAGGCTCCTGATCCCGGGATCCCACCCAGAGCAGCTTCTTTCAAAAACCTCTTTTATTATAAAATACAATGTAAATACACAAAACCGCACAGATGGTTGGGTTCGAGCAGTCACCCAGGTCAAACACCCGAGTGGCCCAGCCACCCGAAGCCTGTCCACTGTGAATCCTGGTCACTGCCCTGCAGCCCTCCCAGACGAGCCTGACCCTAATTAGGTTCCTGATCCTAATTCCTTCTTCATGACGTCACCTGGGGTCCAACCTGAGCGTGTTGCCCACTTGCAGACACCTGCCTGTAAGTCCCTGATCTGCGTTCCCTCCCCCCTTTCCCTTCCTGTGCATCGGAAACACCAGTGTCTGCCCCATGAGGGGCTTCTGGACTAGCTGGGGCTCTGCTGCTGGCTGGGCAGCAAGGCATGGACCGTCTCGGAGCCCGCGTCCACGCTGCCAGGTGGCTGGCGGCTTGTCCTGACCTGAACAGAACAGATGTCTGTATCGCACGCGGAAGGTCTAGGTTCCGGTGGGCATGACCTGTTGGCAGTTGCTAATAACCATGAGTGTCTCCCTGGGATTTTGAACTTGAATGCAGGACACAGCCAAGCACACAGAAAGAAAAAAGCCTCCAAGCGCCCAGACTCAGCATCAGACAATGTCTCCATTTGCCAGCTTGCTCATGACTCACTGACGCATTTCAGGCCCTCCTTCAGCACTGACTTACTGTCAGATCGCACGCATTTCTAACAGTCCTACACATCTGGTTTCCTAGACGAATGGAATAAAAGCAGAAACAAGTTCTTTTAAGGAAATAACCGAGACCCCTCCAACAAGTTTAAGAGAAGGAGTCTGGGGCCATTTAGTACAGGGACAAATCAGCCTCGGGCACCAGGTGTCACGCCAACATCTCAGGCAGGAGACCCCATGGTGAGCTGGTTCCAACCCCAGGCCTGTCTCATACTGGTGGGTGACTATGGGCAGGTGTCTTCTCCTCTCTGAGCCTCAGTGTCCCCATCTGTAAAATGGGGATAGCAGACCTTACTACATAGTTGTCTTAAGGCTTAAAGAAGTCATTTTAAAAGCCTTCAACAAAACGTTAATCATTATTAAAGTTCATCGTTGTTATGACCCAAGTTGCCATGAAAAGGCTAAGCTGCCCTTGTCAGGGAAAGACCCCCGTGGCCTGAAGGAGTGGGTCCCTGAGGCCAAGCATTCCATGAGGCTATTTCTACTCCAGCGGAAGTAACTGGGGGAGGCCAGAGGCATGACACTCCAGGCCTGGGCCTGGGAAATGATGAATGGCCATGTAGGGGGGAAATAGGGAGCTGGAGATAAACAGCATGTTCCTTATGCTTTCGAGATTTAAAAATAAACCGAAAAGCAGACACAGTTTAAAAATAATGAGCAGGGCAGGAAGATAGTCATTCGCCCATGTGTCTTCCTCTTGCCATTTGTAAAACCATGGTTTAAAAACCGACCGCCAGCCAGGCTGCTGGCCTGGTGGACAGAGGGAGCACAAGCTGGTGGAGTCCCCCCGGTAGGGCCAGTGGTGGCCCCCAGTGGGGGAAGCTCCAAGAGTGACAGACAGACAAAAAGAAGTCTTTTCCCTCTTCGCTGTACTTGGAGTTCTCCGCAGCGCTTGGATAGTAGAGGCTCCAGAAGTGAAGGCCACAGGAGGCCAGCCCTCCCTGGGACGGCCTCCTCTTCCTCCCACACACTGCAGGCTGCTTTAATAGCATCTGGTGGGGCTGGGGGTCCTGGGGAGGACCCCCAGCCAACACTGTAGAATGCGGGGCAGGGCTGACCTGGCAGGTTCTGAAGGGTCGGCACTCACAGAAAGGGCGATGGGCCCCTTCGCCCCCCAGCCTGAAGGAAGGCCCACATTTGGCTTTCAAAGGGCCACTGTGGGGGGTGTTTGCTTGACTGGACCCCAGGGCAGTAGAGACTGGGAGGCGGGTCTGGGCCTGGGGTGCCGGTGCCCAGAGAGGAGGGCCAGCAGGCGGCAGGGCCCAATGGCAGGGCTTTGCTGGCCCCACAAGAACTGGGCAGCTTGCCTGGTGGCACCTCCCACCCACAGCAGGAGCTCAGACCCAGGGAAGTGACTGCCGTCCCCCACCCCCCCCACGTGGCTGAGGCCCTTGCCGGGTGCAGGCTTCCAGCTCCATCCCAGGTGAGGGCGCAGAAATGCTGGCTAGGCCAGGGCACCCTGGCAGATATAAAACAGCTAAGATTCAAGAGAGGGAAGCTGAAAACGTTTCCGCACATTGACGAGCAGGAAGGGCTCTGAGCACACCGGAATCCTGCTCCCCCACGTGTGGTCGCGTCGGGAGCAAAGCAGAATGGCAGCCTGGGGCTCCCCAGATGGGTCTTCCTGCCACTCTGGGGGCTAGGGCCTCCCGCTAGCCGCTGTGATGGCTGAGCTGTGTCCCCCAAATTCCTGTGCTGGAGTCCTGACCCCTAGCACCTTAGAATGTGACTGCACTTGGAGTGGGCTCTTTATAAAGGCGATTAAGGTAAATGAGGTCACAGGGTGGCCCTGATCCCATAGGACTGGTGTCCTTATAAGAAGAGGAGGTCAGCAACACCATGGATGGAGCTGGAGGGTATTATGCTCAGTGAAATAAGCCAGGCAGAGAAAGACAAGTGCCAAATGATTTCCCTCATATGTGGAGTATAAGAACAAAGCAAAAACTGAAGGAACAAAACAGCAGCAGACTCACAGAACCCAAGAATGGACTAACAGTTACTAAAGGGAAAGGGCCTGGGAAGGATGGGTGGGAAGGGAGGGATAAGGGGAAAAAAACAGGCATTACGACTAGCAGGCATAATGTAGAGGGGGCCACCAGGAGGGCTGTACAACTCAGAGAAGACAAGTAGTGATTCTATAGCATCTCACTACACTGATGGACAGTGACTGTAATGGGGTATGTGGTGGGGACTTGATGATGGGGGGAGTCTAGTAACCATAACGTTGCTCATGTAATTGTACATTAATGATACCAAAAAAAAAAAAGGAAGGGACTAGCACTTACCAAAGGGGAGGGGCGGGGGAGGGCGGGCGGGGGCGCGGGAGAAGGGGATTGTGGGTTATCATGATTGGTGCATATGGTGTGTGGGGGGTCACGGAGAAGACACTGTAGCTCAGAGAGGACAAATAGGGACTCTGTGGCATCTTACTACACTGATGGACAGTGACTGCAGCGGGGTATGGGGGGGACTCAATAATAAGGGTGAATGTAATAACCACATTGTTTTTCTTGTGAAACCTTCATAAGAGTGTATATCAATGATACCTTAATAAAAAAAAAAGGAAAGAAAAGAAAAAAAAAGAAGAGGAGGTCAGGACACAGACACGCACAGAGGGACGGCCACATGGGGACCCAGGGAGAGGACGGCGTCCACACGCCCAGGGGGCTCAGGGGAAGTCAGCCCTGCCCACCCCTGGGTCTCGGCCTCCAGCCCCAGGCTTGGAAGACGATACATTACCTGCAGCGTGACCCCCTGTCCCTGGGACTAAAGCAGCCCCAGCTGACCGACACACCCATGCAGCCAGGCCTTCCTGAGATGGCTGGTCAACACCAAGCACCTGTGGGAGAAGGGGCATCTTCCTGGCTACACCTTGGGGGTGGGGGACATGGGGCTTCTCTCCCAGGACGGATGCCTGGCACAGGGGCCCAAATCCTGCCTGGGCCACTACCTAGCTGACAACTGTGGACGCTCCCAGGGTGTCCCTGGCATGCAGGCAGCTGGTGCGCCAGCATCCTCCACAGAGCTCTGCACCTGCGCCCTACAGACCAATGCCGGGGTGGCCCCTCCTGCCTAGAGTTCTGCTTCCAGGCAATAGCCACATGGAACACCGCAGTCAGGGACTGGGCCACGGCATGCCCCTCCGTGCCCCATCTCTGGCATGGCAGCAGCGCGTTTTCACCAGGGGCCCTCTGTGCTGTAACTCGCTCCAAGCAGAGCCTGTAGGCCCCTCAGCAGGGCCCGCCGTCCCTGCCAGGCCAGTTTCAGCCCACTTCACTTTCCAGCTTTGCTGAAGTGTATTTGGCAAATGAAATGGTAAGACATTAGAGTGTCCACGTCAGGACGATTTGAGGCACCTACACGATGGGAGGACCCCTTCCCGCTCTTTCTAGTTGACGTGGCCATCACCTCACGTATTTATCTTTTATCTTGGTAAGAACACTTAGGTTGCACTCTCAGCATACTTCAATTATACGACACAGTGTTATCTTCTATAGTTACCATGTTATGTACATTTTTTGTTTTCAACTGATAGGACATGCTGGTCACTGAGAAGTGCTTGTACATCTCTGTACTGGGTGCCCTTGGGGGCGGCTGCTGGGCCTGCAGCTCCAGGCTGACAGCAAGGCAGGGGAAAGACCTCCCCTGCAGTGGGATGTGAGAGCCTGAGATTCTTCCGGTCGGAGGGACACAGCTGGGGCCCCCAACGCCAGGACAGTCAACAGACCTGCTAAGAAAGTTGTCTGGACTCCAGACAGTGCGGTTGGAACTCAACCTGCGAGTAGACACAGCCCCTGCCCACCACCCTGGCCCAGGTCCTGGGAGGAGCCCCCAGCGCACAAGCTCTGTGACTTAAGCTCAGTAACCCAGAGTGTGGCCATGTGTCCTTCGCCCCATCTGCTCAAGGGGAAAGGCTGACTCTCCCCACCCCTGCATTGCTGGGGCATCAGTGGCAGCCCCGGCCAGGCCCATCCCCAGAGGAGCTCCAGCCTATGAGGCCAAGAGAGACACAAACACAAACTCGCTCCAAGGATAAAATGGAAACAACCTGAATGTCCCCTGACCAGAGGATGGAAATAAACTGTGACTTATTTATAGAAAGCAAGGAAAATGGACAAGGGGCAGTCACTTGTAAATGCACAGCTCAAAGAAGTTGCAAAAGGCTGCATCTCTGTGTTTTTGCAACTTCTCTGTAAATCTAAAATTATAACAAGGGAAGGCCACGGAGGGCACATTAGCAGGCATATAACTTTTGCAATAAAGCCAAAGGAGCTTGCATCTGTTTGTGGAGTCAACCACTCAGAGTGAGAGCATAAAAACAGCCCTGCGGATGTCAGGCCCTCCAGGCTGGATGTGGGGGCTCAGGGAGGGTGACCAGGACCCCGTGCTATACTGGGTCTGTCAGCTCTTAAACCTGAGGCAAACAGCTTCAGATGTTACGAGCTTGATAACGTGGGGATAGGTTTTATTCCTTCATATGGTTCTTATATTTGTTTCATAATTAATCATTAATCAAAGTTTCATCTGATAAGGAGATGGTCCCTCCCTCTCCCAGAGCCGAGTGACTTGGCAGAGCCTGAAGCAGAGGACTGGGGGGACCCAGCTCTCGCTGTGGGCAGATCCCCCCTTCAAACCTGTCCTCTTGCCTGAGGAGGCCGACACTGTGAGGGTCCATCACACAGAGGAGAAAACTGAGGGACTTACCCAGGCCCTTAGGCTAGTGAAGTGTCAGGGTATGTGTGGGATTCGAACTCAGTCTGCGGACCTCTGAGCCCACATTCTAACCACCACGCCACAGACTCCCCCCACAACCCAAAGCCAGGAGCAGCTTTGACAGGGGCAATGTTTACAGACCAGGGTATATGGCTTACTGAGCTCCTGCGGACCGGCTGCCTCTGTGCAGAACAAAACATCCAAACCAAGCCAACAGAAGCAGCTGCTCACTGGCCCCCCCAAGTGACGTCTCCACAGCGAGGAGAGAGGAGCCGGGGCTTGGGGCTGGAGAAGCCAGAGCCAGCACCAGGAGACCCGCCCCAAGTGACAAAGAGCAAGGCCAGACGGGGCTGAAGCGAGCTCAGGCAGGGTCACCTGAAGACCCCAGGCTCCACAGAGAAGGGGCAGGGCCAGCAGCCGAGCTGCTTGACATCTGGTATTGGCTGGCATGGGTGCTGAGTCAGCACACCAGATGGAGCCTGAGGAAGGGCTTTCCAGGCAAGGGAACAGCATGTGCTAAGGCAGAGAGGTGCAGGTAACCTCCTCCCCTTTCAACCCCAGGAGTTCCATCAGACTGAGCACCTGACAAGAGAGCAGAGCAGAGGGGGGCCTTCCCCAGGCTTGAGGAACCCACTCCCCTCCCATCAGATGAAGCTAAAACGAGCCCAGCCTGCTCGGCGCCTACAGCTGGAAGGTTCTCCCGCAGGACGGGCACTGGCTGCCGTGCTGATGGCAGGCCCATTACCAGGGAGGGTGTGCACTGGAAAGAGAGCAGCACAGTGACATACAGGGCAGGGTGGTGGAGTGGGACCTGGGGCGCACAGCCTCAAGCCTAGAGCACATGCTCCTAGCAGCTCATTTCCACCACACACCCAGGTCGCACACTGAAACTGCCCCTCAGAGGGGACCACCTCTGTCCCCTCCTCTGGGAGCCTCCGTGAGCTAGCCAGCCAGGCCAGCCAGGATGACCCGATGGCCACTTGGATGGACCAGCCACAGGCCCTGCAACCTGGCAGTCTCACTCTCGGGATTGCTTGTTGGGACTAAATGTTTACACTTCTGGGCCAAGGTGCCATCTTCTCATACACTCCAACCTCTCCCAGCCCTGTGGGACCAAGCGCCCGCTCTCTTCCAGGCAGCCTTGGCCTGCCCTTCAGGGACCTGCCCTTCCGGTGGGTGGCTGTGGTTCAGAGCCAGCACTGAGGCCTCAGAACCGTCCAGTGTGGGTGGGCCAGAGTGGGCAAGGGCCCCCTCCAAAGTGGCTGCCTCCTCGCTCTGCTCCAGGAGAAAGGGTCAAGGATGCCACAGGGTGGCATGTGGTTCTATAAGGCACAAAGGGTTTTATGTTAGACTGGTGTACAGCAACGGCCTGCCTTTGGGTCTGAGAGCTCTCTCCCTGTGCTGCTCCAGGGAGGCAGAGGGGGGAGAGAAGGAAATGGCTGTTCCCTCCAGCAGCAGGCTGGACCTTAATGACATGTAGGAAGGTTCTCAGGGCCACATGTGGGTGCCTGAGATGGGAGGGAGGAAGGGGGAGAGAGATCTCCAACCATTCTGTCTCTGAAAGGGGCTTTCAAACAGTTAGTGGAAACTTTACTCTGTATAAAGCTCGATGTACTTGAGGATATAAAACAGCTGGACGGGCTGGACCCGAGTCCTCTGGAGATCTCTGGCCTCAGGCAAAGAGTGTTTCTTAGTTCCTGGCCCAGCAGCCCCGGTGCACGGGAGCCCTGGCCCGACCGCTGGGAGTGGGCATGAGGAACACAGGATGTCAGGGGTCTGGGAGCCTTAGGAGGAGCCTACAGATGGCCCAGCGATGCAGCACAGTGACCCCGTATTGCTGGGGCCCCAGTCCCCTCCCCTCTCCAGTGGGAGCTAGGCAGCCCCTGTGAAGCCCTGGATTGACCACCCTCAGCCTGAGTTTGGGGAGGGCTTGGGGGACAGACTCTGAAACCAGAGAATGAACCCTGAGCAAGGCTCTGCTGGGCCCTTCCTTCCTCTGGGGAAGCTTTCCACCCAGGAGATGGGCACCATCTAAGGCCAGCTGGAGGCCGGGGGAGTGCAGTCCTGGGGGTGGTGATTCTCACTATACTTTTGGCTCATTTAGGACTTGAATGAGAAGTCCCAGCTACCCCCAGCTCACTCCCAGCAAGCCTAAGGCCCTACTGTGCGCCTTGCCTTGGGCTGACAAGGAGGTCTTGTTCCTACCCACAAGGAGCTACTCCCGAGTCACCCACAGGCGGCCCATGCTCATCCAATGAGCAGGTATGAGGCCATCTCCTGACTCCTCACTGGACTGCCATGGGCTCGGATTTAGATGGGGAAATGGAGATTAGGAGGTGAAGTAACCGCTGGCCCCAGCGCTGGGGTTGAGAATCACTGAGTTGTCTCCCTTGGCCAGGCCTCCCAACCCATCATTATACCTGACCCCATCAAGCCCTCAGGCCTCCACCCAGCCTCTCCTAGTCCTGAAGCCCTGGGGTTTGCACCAGGGCACCGGGGCACCGGGGCTTGGGCCAGCCGGGCATGTCCGTGGCTCCAAGCCCAGGCTGAGCTACCGCCTGACTGCCCAGCTCAGCCCAGGCCCTGCAGAGGAGGCTGGTGGGATCCAGGGCTCCCCTCTGGGAGCAGGGTTTGGCGGGAGGGCCCTGCCAAGTCTCTGCCCTGAGACCTGAGAGCTTTACTCAAGGGCCTATGGCAGAGGTGTGGAAACTGGCTTCCTGAGCCATCCCTGGCCACGTTCTCCGGAACTGCACCCCAGAGGGCCACTCCAATGGTCCCTTGTCTCCCAAGGTTGGGGGAGGAGCCCACAACCCTACGACCCACAAGAGGACCGGCTGGCAAGGTCCCCAGCCCCTGGGCCTGTGTGTAAAGGCCTCTCCACACCAAGAGTGGCTGAGAACTGGTGGCAAACGAGATGAGCCTGAAACGCTGACCGCCGCAGTCCACTCAGATCAGCTGGCACCCGGTGCTTCTCGCAACGCAGAAAAGGTACAAAAACGCGCAAGGAACGAGGGCGCGCGACTCCTCCCAGGCTCGCTCACCTGGCACGCACCCGCCCGCCGGAGCCCACCACCTCAGGCTCTCGGGGAGACGCGGGGGGGTGGGCGGACTCCGTCCTGCAGGCGGGGCGACCCTCTCTCGGGCCTCCCGGGAAGGGGCTCTCCCACGCCCGCGGGAGGCGGGACCCTCCGCGCCGGCCCTATAAGAGACGGCACCGCATTTACCCCAATAGGCGGGCACAATGCGGGCGGGATGGGACGCGCAGCCTCAGGCCCTTTGATGGACTCTGCCGTATGCATCGGGGAGAACCCCCGCGCCGCCTGCCCCGCTGCTGCCAATCTGCCCGGGCCCTTTAAGCGACCTCCCGCGCCGTATTAACCCCCCCCCCAATAGGCGGGCACACCGATGCCGCACCCCGCCGCAGGACCGTCCTTCTCCCGGGGAAGCAGCCGAGGACGCTGGTGGCTGCGGCAGGCTGCAGGGAAGGGACAGAGGCGCGTCCTTCCCGCTCCCTTCCGGCTCCCTCCTCCTTCCTGGGGCCTGCTGTAGTAGATGCGTGTCCTATCCCAGGTTTCCAAACTCCCCAGCGCTTGGACAAGGGAAAGTGCCCCCCGCTGCCCATGCTCACGAAATGCAGCCTGGCCAGCGGCCTGTGGAGTGGGTAACCCCGATGCACTCCTGTTCTCATTAAACCTTGTAAAAATCTGTATCATTGGCCTGGACACTGTTCAGATATGGGGCCTCAACTTCCCCTTCAGTCCTTCATCTCAGCTAGGGTCAGAGGGGGTGGGGCAGTCTAGTCCACCTCATTCCCCCAAATAAAATAAGGTGCTGTGCACACTGCTTCCACTTCAGGAATGACAGGGCTCCTGGGAAGGGTGGTCAGCTGAGTCCTTACCATCCTGGGACAGCAGAGAATGAGCTGGAGGGGTGTCCCACCTGCCAGTGTGGGTGAAGCCGGGCACTGGGGCGGGATGCAGGCTGCGGCACCTGGTCTCAAGACACTGGCTTTCTTGGGCAAAAACAGTCTACGGCTTCACGCAAGCACAGAGTACCTACTGTGTGCCAGGCCCTGGGAACAGAGCCGGACGCACATGCTCAGGCAGTGAGAGCCCACGTGCGCTGACTGCATGCACGGTGTGTCTGGCTCTGGTTCAGCTGCTTTCCCGGATTCAATTAAACAAATATAAAACAGAGATAATTTCAGATAGGGATCAATAGTGCTAGAAAAACAGGACACAGCTACCTTAGAACAGACACTTTGGTCAGGAGTGGGGGACATCTGAGTTGGGGTCTTAAGTGTTAACCCCGGCAGAGGGGATGTCAAGGGCAAAGGCCAGGAGTAAGAAATGCCAGCCTGGGGCTGGGTCCCTGGGAGCAGGAAGGTGGAAGTGGGGCAGCCGATAGGGCAGGCAGGGCCAGAGGGGCACAGAAAGGAGTCTGGAATTACTCTGAGATCAGCCCGAATCACTAAGGACTCACAGAGGGCAAGTTATGTGATGTTTATATTTTAAAGATCACACTGGCTATCAGCTGAAGAAGGACTAGATGAGGCAAAAATGGAATCCTGCTGCGTGCTAGAGTGGTCCCCAGGCCGGAGCGGGGCTGGAGGCACACAGGGACAAGGCCTGGAGAGAAGAGGGGATACAAGGCCCGCTCGGGAGGCTAAGGGAAGCACTGGCCTGAGATTTGCAACAAAAGCCCTGTGGGTGTCCCAGACCCCTCAGAGCTGGCCAACCAGGCCATCACTCACTGGCTTATCTCTCACAGGCTCGATGACCTAGATAACCTTGGCAAGTCTCTGATGGCCCTGTTCCTCCAGCAGGGGCCTGGCTGGATGGTCCCCAGGCCCCTCCCAGTGGTCACTGAGCACCTTGTCCCCACATCCCAGGGATCTGTGACTCCCACTTGGGGATTCCTGAAGCATTCCCAGGCTGCCCCACCCCTTGGCTCTGCAACATTTCGTACGGTGGATGGCTTATTCCCCGCCACCTCGCTGGACAAAGAACTCTGAGCTGGAGTCATTGTATCCCAGTCCCCAGCCACACGACAAGCCCTGGCTTTCATTCGGGCAGGTCCTGTCCACACAGCTGGGGCCCACTCTCCTAAGCACAGATGCCAGCATAAACCAACTTCACATGTGCGTTCACAGGCTCCCCGGGGCCCTGGCTTGGAACAACGGTAATGCTAAGAGAAAATGTCATCCCAAATCCAAATTTCTACTCAGCTGCCACCACCAAGCCCTGGAGAGGTTCCACTACCTGCTCACTTATCTCCCCAAATGAGCAGCCAGCAGGGAGAAGGTTGCCCAGCCAGACAAGGCCAGCTACACACCCTCAGAGAGCTCAGTCTCTGGTTCTAAGTCCTGTTTCCTCAACCTGCAGGTTTGGTAGGTCTGGGGTGGATTTGGCAGCAAAAACAGTTATCTGCTCCTTTGTGGCAGCCTTGAGCAGGTTGAGGACCTCCCAGGCTGCATGCCTGGCAGCCGTTAGGTCACAGTACTGTGCCTCACCACCCAACACAGGCCAGCATCATCTGGGTCCCTGCCACTCTTGCCAGCAACCCGGCAGTTGCCCCATGTGATCCGTGGGTCGCAGGGTGGGAACTGCATCTGATAGCTCCCTTTATGTCAGAATGACTGGGATCCTCTTGCCATGCCCCGTGCACCCCTGTGCTTGGCCCTCCTGAGTCTTACGTCCTGGGTTCAGGCCCCATATATCCCAGTATATCGGTCAGTTGGGTGTGCACAGTTCAGGGCAGCTGCACACCTGTTGCATGAACAAGGAAGGGGAATGCAGCAATCACGTTATGGCCTCGGGTGAGTTTGCCTCCACCTGTACGTGTGCATGTGAGCCCAAACCAGCTTAACCTTAGCATCAGCAGAAAGCCCACATCACTAAAACACAGCTGCCAAAGACACCAACAGTCTCCAAGCCACTGGCTTGTCACGGAGTTTTTCTTCCTTCTCCTCAGCCCAGCATGTCAGATAACTATCCCAGCTTAGGAGCTTCCAGGAAGAGAGATCTCAGGAGAGGAACTGATCTCGGACATTCTCAGCATAGAAAATACAATCCTAAGGGGGTGGGACCGCACTAGGCATTCTGTAAGAAGACCTCTGAATTCACCGCTCAGCTCAGGTTAGCTGGTGCCCTGCCCAGGAGGGAGGAGCTGCCATGTGGCATCCAGGATGCACAGCCAGGTTCCACACCTACACACCTGGACTCGGGTCCCAGGCCCAGGCCTGGCCCATCTACTTTGTCACCCTTGCTAAACACAGCCTGGCATGGCAGACGAGGCCAACACTCAGGGCCTGCCTCCCTGGCACCCTGCGCCCTGCCCCACACACATGCAGCAGACAATAGGAACCGCAGATCTGGAGCTTGAAGCCTGAAGGGGAAACGTCAGCGGCCCCTGAACTGCCTGCTGCCTGCAAAGCCTGCCAAGTTCAAGGAGCCACAAGGCCCCACACAGTCAAGGAAGTGGATAAAAGCGCAGTGGACAGACCCCTCAGCCCACTATGGTTAGGGACAGGGTTTCTGCCGTCTGGGACTGGGATCCACCTGGCGCACAGATAGAAGGCTGCACCCATCTGACTCAAGGGCTGTGCCCGCGTCCCAGCTGTGACTGTCCCTGCCCCTGGCCTGGGGGCTGGACTCAGGGAAAAGATCACAGACGTCGCCGGTAAAAGGCACCTTGAAGAGGCTCAGCAGACTGGCAATCACCCGTATCAATTATTTCTTGTGCAGACAGAGCAGTGAGTTAGTAAGACCCCAAGATGGCAAAGGAGCAGAAATCCAACCAGATGCTCCAGCGAGGCCAGGCCTGGCTCAGCCCAAGGATGAGTGGGGTCTGAGAAGCCCACCACGCCCTGGGAGGGACCTGTTCACACCCCCAGGATCCGCTCTAAACCCTAACTCCAGCTGGCTTCTGACAGCAGACAGCCCAGCTGAAGGGGCGGGGCGGGGCGGGGCCTGGAGGCCAGGTTGGCGGAAGGGTCCCCAGGGGCTGCTGCCCCCCCCACGTCCCACCCTCTCCTCAGCCAGGCAGCCCCTCACTCTGTGGGCACAGACGAGGACCCAGCCAGACACGGCACCCGCCCCGCGTACACCCGCCCCTCTTGGACTCCCGGGGTGGGCTGAGCTGGCTGCCCAAACCCGGCTCCTAAGGCGGACGCACCCAGCCGCCGTGCCTCGCGTCCCCGCTCCTTCAAGCCGCGTCCACTGGGGCGCCTGGCTGCGCCGGCTACTCCCCACGCCCAGGCCCCACCCGCGTGGGACCGGCCCCGCGCCACCCGGGCTCCCGCTGCGACAGGCGGGGAGCGGCTCCCCAGCGTCCGCCACTGTCGGGGTCCGCATGCCCGGATTGCGGGCGGCGGCGGCGCGGGGCTCCCCGACTCCCGCACCGGCCGCCGTTGGCCTGCAGGACGCTCCCGGCCCTCCCCGCCGCGGTCTGTCGGGACCCCTCCCCGGGTCCCTCCCGGCCTCCCCCCAGCCTCCCCCAGCCTCCCCGCCGGCCGCGCCCTTACCGGACGACGGGCGGGTGCGCCAGCGGCCGGGCGCGCGGGGGCTCAGCTGGCGGCCCGGCTAGGCTGCAGGAAATGCCAGAAGACTGATCCAACCGCGCGGCGAGGGCAGGAGGGAGCGGCGGGAGGGAGGGCGCGAGCGGCGGGAGCAGGGAGAGAAGCGGAGGGGGAGAGGGGGAGAGGGGGAGGCGAGGCGCGGCGGCCGCAAAACGCGGTCGGGATCCGCGCGCAGGAGTAGGAGCTCAAGGACCCCGGTCCCTGCCCACTGCCCCTGCCTGCGCTCGGTCTGGCCGCGCCCCTCCCCGGCGGGCTCTGGCTCCGTGCGCCAGCCAGGCAGTGGGCGGCCAGAGGCTGGGCCGCTCCTCCGAAAATGGGCAGGAGGCTGGGCTAGCGGTGGGGGCAAGTGGGGTCAGGCTGGAAGAGTTTCTGAATTTAGGGGTAGGGGAGATGCCATGGTTCCAGATGGTGCGCCTCCAGCCCACCCTGGCCAGAGTGCGGGGTTCCCCCTCTTTCTTTCTGAGCCAAGAAACTGTCACCATTTCCCCCAATCTCAGAAGCCTCCAGAACAACCAGAGGAACCCCAGGTATCTAGGTTCCTTTGTCCTCATGTGTTAAGAAGGACCCCTGCATGCGCCCCACAGTTCTAACAGTACCTCTTTCTCAGGATTCTGTTGCTGGAGCCCGCCTCCCTGTGGATTTCTTTGTAAGCGCCCCCTTCTCTTCTGCCCTCAGAGACCTTTTTAGACCCCTGATGCCCTCTCATATAGAAAAGACGCTCTAACTCTGCTAAGCTATTCCAGGTAGGAGCTGAGAGGCCCAGCCCAGTCTCTCACCTGTAGGCCCTAATGTGGGGTAAGCTCCTGGCAGGCCCCAGGCCTCCCTAGCCCCAGCCCCCAGCCCCCAGTCCCGGCCTGAGGCGTTCCGCGACCTTGGTCTGAGCTTCAGACCCTGCCAGGGCCTTCCACTGGCTCTGTCCCCCAGAGGCCAGGCCAGCTGGGGCTGGGCCCATCTTCTAGCACCCCCAGTCCAGGTAGGACATTGAGGGCAGGGTCACAGAGCACGGAGCTTTTTCCAAATGGATTTGAGTGTGCTCCCTTCCACGGGGTGGTACTGACCCACAACAGAGCAGGGCCTCCTTCCCAAGACCGAAGTTGCTGGCCTATGCCCACACATTTCCCCATTTTCACCTTGTGTTGGGTGGAGAGAGCCTCCAGCACCTCTCAGCAGGAGGAGGCAGCGGGGCTACTACACTGGGCAGTGGGAGCAAGCCTGGGATATCTGGCTGCCCAGTGGGCCCCTTCCAGCCCCTGAGTTGGAGCAAGTGTTCAAGGGAGTGGTGTGTGCTCACCCATCCAGCGGGTGGCCCCAGACCAGTTCCCTTCCCTGCCACCTTCAGCATCATGTCCACCTGTTAGGCCAGGTGGCGGCTTCCCCTGGGGGTCCTCATGTCAGTCAGAGGAGGGGTGTGCTGCCTCCGAGCAGCCTAAGCCATAGTCACCTTGTGAGGCCTTTGGAGGCAGAGCTGCTCAGACAAGACCCTCAGGGCCGTGGTGGGACCCCACGTTGCAAGGCCCAGGGGAGGTGGCTGCCGCCTCTTCAGGAGAGGGGCTGTGCTGTGCAGGGGGGTTGAGGCTAGCTGAGACTTCCTTGAAGCTTCTGCCCAAAGCTGGGCTGTGGGTGCCAGGAGCCTGGCTACTGCTGGTTGCTGGGGCCAATCCACAGGAGGCGAGGAAGAAAACAAAGCCTCTGTCCCCTAGGGAAAGTCCCAGTCACTGGTAATGCTGGCCTTCGGAAGCATGACCTGCTGCGGGAAGAGGTCAAAGGGACACCTGGCCAAAGTGTAGGGATGTGGTGGGAAGGACCCAAAGGGTGGCAGAGGGCGGGAGATGGGATGTGGAGTACGGACAAGGATTGGTCCGCTCACACGGTGGGTCACCATATGGCTACTCGGGAAGCGAGCAATGCACCGCCTGCCGGACACAGCTCTGGCTGTCAGGTGCCCTATCCCGCTGCCCTGCCAACACTGGATTCTTCCAGAAAGCCCCCCACCCCCATGATGGAGAGGCACTGCTGCCAGAAAGCGCTTAGTTCCCAGGCGCATGGCTCGTTCCTCTGGGCCTTAGCTTACCCACCTGTCAAAGGGAGATGGTGTGTGCCTGTGGGAGGCGGTGTGGCGCTGAAAAGGTGCAGGGATGGGCAGAGCAGGGAGCTCACTGCTTGAGGGTGGGTGGGGGACAAGAGCACCGCCCAAGGCTGCTGTGAGGCCAGTAAGTGAAGGCTTCCCAGCTGAGCCCAGGGGAGGAAATGGCTTGCTCTGGCTCTGAAAACAGCCAAGGCTCCTTACTTTTCTGGATTTATGATAATGCGGGCAGATCTGTCTGTGAGCAGGAAGATTTTTTAAAGCACTTTGCAGATGTGGAGGGCTTCCCTCTCAAGCAAGCAGAACACAATTTAAGGGGAAGACTCTGTCGGTGTCTCAGAGCGGAGGTTCTCAGCTGGGGGCGATTTTGCCTCCCGGGAGGTGTCTGGAGACATCCTTCATTGTCACTTGTCATGGCTAGGGGTGATGTGCCCCAAAGGTCAATAGTGCCAAGGCTGAGAAGCCCTGCTCCACAAGGAATACACTTTTAAATTGGAATCACTCCTCAGTTCTGAGCGGTCTGTCCGCAGGGACTGCCACAGCGCCCAAGGCCTGCTGTTGACGGAGCCCCACCCTGTCCCAGGTCCTCTGCCGAGGGGCTCCAGACGTGTGGATGCAGTTAATCTTCCCAGCAACCCTGTGAGGTAGGTGCTGTCATATCTGGCTCCATTTTACAGATGGAAACCGAGGTACAGAGCAGGGGAGAAAGTCGCCAAACTCTCACAAAGAGTAGAGACTCACTCCCCCGCTGTCTGCTCTGGAGCTGTGCTCCAAGCCTCATTCATGAAGAACCACAGGCTCAGACAGGAGTCCTCCCAAGCCCTGGACCTTTCGCTACACCAGGCTGCCTCCCTGTAAAGGGCTGGGGTGGCCAGGACACTTTGGAAGCTGCCTGGGCCCATTTGAGAGAGGGTGCTGCCAGGGATGGGCTGCCAGGGATGGACCACTGGGGGCTCCGGCCTCCATGGGCTCCGGCCGCCACAGGGGCAGGGCCAGGATACCAGGCAGGGCGCCACATGCTCACATACCTATTATCTCAGTCCTCGCCAAGCCAGCAGTAACTATTTCTCCCCACTTCCCAAGTGAGGAAGCTGTCAGGGTGCAGCTGACCTCCGACCCCTGGCTGGGCGGTGGTCCTGTTCCCTGGGCAGCAGTGGTCTGACCCAGCGGCTTGGCCCCTCCCCACTGCCCCGAAGCAGATCCGTCCCAGGGAGCGGCCTGCAGAATTTGCCACTCAGGGTCAACTCAGAACTGTCTTTACTGCGAGACCTGGGCTCCCCGCTCAGTTTCCCTACCCGTGCAGTGGGGCTGAGATAACGCCATGCGGTGTCAGTGACATTTGGTGCCCTACCATGGTCTCCAGAACACAAGAGCCAATCCTCAAACAACTGCTGGCCATGTGCCTGGTACCGTGTCCCCCACTTCCCACGCGTGACCCGGCTGCATCCCCTCCTCCACCCAGGGGCGGGGTCAACGTTCTGCTCATAGCAGTGAGGGCAAGTGACCAGCTCCAGGCTGGGCGGCTGGGGAGTGGCCGAGGCGGGACCGGGCTGCAGGCCTGCCCAGCTGGCTGGCTGGAGCTGAACCCAGGGTGTGGGAGGCAGACTCTCCCCCGTAGCCCCTGGGACTGGGCATGTTGGGAAGAGCCTGTCCTCCAGCTCAGCCCTGAGGCCGCTGTGGTGCGGGAGGTGGGAGGTGAGGGAAGGAGGGCAGCACCATGTCCCCAGACATGGCCCTCCTTCTCTCCCCAGAGAGACACTGTGTGGTGACATCCTTGTGGACTGAGTCACACAGCCTCTCTCTGTGCCCCGCTGTCTGTCTTGCTTACACGACACACACACACATGTGCGTGTGCTCCCACATCCTCCAGAAAGACACATCTAACCCCCTGGTTCAGGCAAATGCCAGATGGGAATAAGGGTGTGGAATTTCCCACCTATCTGGTAACTACTTATTTTACCTGGGGGGGGACTGTTTATAGGGCAAGGTGCTGTTTATAGAGCAAGACCCCCAGGGGACTCTCCAGGAGGCTGAAGTGGTGGGCCTGGGTTTGGTTAGCAGGTGCAACTCGTGCCCGACAGGTGACGGGGGAGCCCAGCAATCGTGCAGAGGGAGTCGAGGAGTTGGGAGGGAAGGTCACGTGGGTCACAGCAGGTTGGCACTGGAGCGTGTGTGGACTGTGGGGCACTTCTGTCACCCTGCAGGAACACCAGAACACCCCACAGCTAGGATGTCTACACTCGCTTTGAAGCTGCTAGAGCAGGGGCTCTCTGAGCGTGAACCTGAAACCCTCCTGGGGGCCCCTGAGACTATTTCAGGTATCCAAGCTGTGAAAGCTATTGTTCTCCTAATCCTGGGATGCTGTTAGCCTCTTTCACCTTTATTACCGTGCAGTTTTCAGTGGAGTTTTCTGGGGAAATATGTGTAATATTGCAATAGATTAAATGTTGAAGCAAATGTGAGAATTCAGCTGGCTTCTGTTAAGCCAGGCATTAAAAAGACTGAAAAATGTAAAACAATGCCGCTCTTTTTCACTAAGTATTTTCATTTTTGGAAAATACAGTCGTTTTCTTCAACAATGTGTTATTTGTGTTAACAACATAATGGTTTTGCACTGTTATTTTTTAATGAATAATTAAATATCTTTTAAAAACTTAAATACCGATAAGCCAATCTACAGAAATAAATATTCTTTGTGGTCCCCAATAATGTTCTTTTTTTTAAATAAAGAGGCTCCTGAGACTAAGAGGTTTGAAGGATGCTGGAAGTGAAGCAAAAAGACTCCAGTGCAGTGTTTTGGAAAGAACCTGGGCTTTGGAATTACCCAAGGGTGTGGATCTAGGCTTTGCCATCCTCACCCCCTCCTCTGCCCCACCCCACCCCCATCAGGATCACCACCGCCAGCACCACCACTCTCGCTGCCAGTACCATCCCTCTTGGCTGAGCATAGACGGCGTACCAGGCACTGTACGAGGCGCTTTGCAGTCGTCTTCTCCAATCGCCATAGAACTCTGTGGGGTATTACTATCCACGTTTACAGGTGAGGAAACTCAGGCTTGTAAAGTTAAAAGCCACGTGGCAGAGCAGGCTCTGAACACCAGTCTGTTCGGCTTCATCCTCTTCTCTCTGGCCTCGGTAAGTTGCTCACACTGCTTAGTCCCTATTTGTTAGTTGGAAATAATCACTAGTGAAAATTGTTTCTATTACGACGCAGCCAGCAAGCCCCAGGGGCTGGGCTGGGTGCCTGTCAATGTTATCTTAATCCTTTTACTCACGCGGAGCAGGCACTGATATGACGCCCATCTGGGGCAGGTGAGTCACAGTGTGTCGGCCCAGTGCCTGGCCCAGTGAGGCTGGGGGGATGCTCTCTCATTGCCACGGCCTATCCAGGGGGTGGGCCGAGGTTGCTGGCATGGGAGAGCCGGGCCCGTGCAGGAGACAGCTGAGGTGGCCATGGCAGCATGGGGTGCGGGGTAGCAAGACTGTGGCCTCTGCCGCTGCTCAGCTCCAACCTGGAGCTCAGGACACCCCCAGCAAGCCCCAGCCAGGCTTCCTCTCCCTCATGGCATATTCACAGGGATTCTATCAGGTGCTAGGTGGCTGCGGACGTGTGAGGGAGGGACACGGCTGTGAATGTGACAAACAAGGCTCTTGCCTGCACGTTGCTCACAATCTTTTGTGGGAAAGACAGAAAACGGGAGCATGAAGGCAGACACGAGCAAGGCGCCCTGCTCTGCTGGCACCCGCTCTGAAGAACAGCCAGTCCATGCAAGGGGCTGGGAGGAGGCATGGGATGTTGGGTACCTGGTCGAAGGGCTCTTCAGAGAGGGTGGCTAGGGAAGGCTTTCTGGGAAGAGGACACTGGGCAGGAACCTGTGGGAGGTGAAGGAGTGAGACCTGGCACCTCAGAGCTTAGCATGTTCCAAGCAGAGGAATAGCAGATGCTTGGGCCTGAGCTTGGTGTGTGCACGCAGTGCCAGAGGTCAGCATGGTGGAGGGGCAGTAGGAAGGCTTTGCGCCAGGAGGCCAGGGAGGCTGGCCTGTCCCCACACACATGGCTTTCTGCACCATGTGTGGACTTTTATTTTATTTTGATTGTGACAGAACCCATGGGTGTGAGGGTTCTGAGAAAGGAATATTATGGCCTTATTTTGTTTAAAAATATCTCTGGCAGTTGAGGGACAAGACTGGGGGCAGGATGTCTTGTCCAGGCTTATTTTCACATGGTAGAAGGCAGGCCAGGAGAAGTGGGCAGAAGCTGATATCCTCCCAAGCCTATGGCCTTAGGGATGGGGAGAGAAGGGGTCTTGGTCTGTCCAGGCTGCCACAACAAAGTGCCATAGACCAGGGACTTACAGACAACAGAAGTTTGTTCTCACAGCCCAGGAGCCTGGAAGTCTGAGATCAGAGTGCCAGCATGGCTGGGTCTGGGAGATGCTCCCATCCTGGGTTGCAGAGAGCTGCCTGTTTATTGTGTCCTCACATGGCAGAAAGAAGGCACTAGCCCTCCGGGGCCTCTTTTATAATGCACCAATCCCATTAATTAGGGCTTTACCTCCTCATGACCTGACCACCTTTCAAAGGCCCCACCTCCTACCTAACACCATCATGTTGGGGGTTCGTGTCTCACATATGAATTTTGGGGGACACACACTTTCGGCCAGAGGCAGTGAAGTCAGCAGGGGCAAGGGTTCTAGCTGGCTTTGCCCCTAGCTAGATGCCTTTGACCTCCTGGTCCCTCAGTTTCCCCCTTTTGCCCTTAGATGATAATGCACTCCCACATCTTGTAGTAGTACCGAGACTCCGGTGAGGTAGTGGATAGGGAACACACTTTCCTGTTTGAACCAACTTATCTTCTGCAATGTGGTGAGACAATACTTGTGACCTTTGAGGTCAGACATGAACTCCTTGAGGTCAGAGTCCATCTCAGCTCAGGCAGGTCTCCCGGTGCCTTGATCAGGGTAGGTGCTCAGAGGTGAACAAGACCATGAACTCTCACATGTGTAGATGTGATGATCCTCGACAAACTATTAGCCAATCAAATCCAGCAATACATCAAAAGGATGATATATCATGACCAAGTGGGGTTTATCACAGGAATGCAAGGCTGGTTCAACATTTGCTAATCCATCAGTGTAATTTGCCATAGTGACAGACCAAATAAGAAAAGCCATATGGTCATCTCAATGGATGCAGGAAAAGTAGTTGACACAATTCAATATCCATTCATGATAACAACTCTTGGAAAGTTAGTATTAATGGGCATCTATGAAAACCCCACAGCTACCACCATACTTAATAGCGACAAACTAGATGTTTCCTTCCTCAGATTGGGAACAAGGCAAAAATGTGCACTCTCTCCACTCCTTTTCAACAACTTTCTGATCCCGGCCAATTCAATAAGATAAGAAAAGGAAATGAAAGGTATACAGATTGGGGAGGAAGAAATAATTTTTTTTTCAAAAGACACATTTATGTGTAGAAAATCTCAAAGAACAGATAAAAAAGCTACTATCAAGTGACTTGAAAAGGATACAAAATTACCAGGTCAACATACAAAGATGAATTATATTTCTATGTATTAGCAATGAACACTTGGAAATAAAATAAATAAAACCCAGGACTATTATGCTATTAAAATAACACCAAAATACATAACATACCCAAATTTAGTATTAAAAATATGCAAAAAGCCTTTCTGCTGAAAATATAAAACACCAATGAAATAAATAAGACCAAAATAAGTGGAGAGACATACCATTTGAATTGCTTCATGAATGGAAGCATTCAATATTGTTAAGATGTTAATTTGCCCCAAACTGGTTAATAGGTTCAATGTAATCTCAGTCAAAATCCCAGCAGGATTTCTTTGGTATAGAAACTGACAAGCTGATTCTAAAATTTATATGGGAAGACAAAGTAACTAGAACAGCAAAAGCGATTTGGAAAAAGAATAAAATCAGAGGATTCATACTACTTGATTTCCAGATTTACAGTAAAGTTTCAGAACACAAGATTGCGTGGCCTTAGCAAGAGAACAGACGCAGTGATCAATGGGACAGAACAAGAGTACAGAGATAGACCTACACCTTTGTGGCCAATTATTTTTGATACAGATGCAAAGGCAAATCTTTTCCACAAATGGTGTTGGAACAACTGGATGTCTGCATGCAAAAAAAAAACCCTACACACACATAAATAAACATCCAAGTCTTGACCATACCTTGTATCCTAAACAAAAATGAACTCAAAGTGGATCACAGACCTCAAAGTAAAATGTAAAAACTATAAAAATTCTAGAAAAAACAGGAAAATCTTTCTGACTTTGGGTTAGGCAATGGTGTCCTGGATATAATATAGAAAGCACAATCCATACCAGGAAAAAAATGATAAATTGGACTTCATTGAAATTAAACATTTCTCTTTCAAAGACACTGTTAAAAGAATAAAAAGGTAAGCTGCAGATTGGGAGAACATGTTTGCAAAACACATGTCTGTGATAGGACTGGTGTCCAGAATACATAAAGAATTCTCAAAACTCAATAATAAGAAATAAAACAACTGTATAAGAAATGGGCAAGAGATCTGAGCAATCATTTGATCAAAGAAGATACAGCTGTGGCAAATAAGCCCATGGATAGACGCCCAACACCACTGGTCGTTAGGGTGTGGCAGAGGGAAACCACAGGGCGGTACCCACTAGGACGGCTGACGACCACCAGCGCAGGCACCATGACCCCCAGTAAATGCCAGACTGGTGCAGCCACAGAACCCTGTCATATGGCTGGAGGTGGGGATGCAAAATGGTTCAGCCAGTGAGTGGAACAAACTACAGACACACTGGACAGCGTGGGAGAATCTCAAATGCCTGGTAGGAGTCAGACACAAACTATGTGAGTCATATGATGTTCTGGAAAAAGCTAAAGTGGAGGGGTAGGAAAGAGGGGCCAGGGTCGGGGGCAGACAACAAGAAGACCCCAGGAGATCCTGGGGGTGTTAGAACTGTGTCTTATTTCAACTTGGAGGTGGTACACAACTGCATACATGAGTCAAAACTCATACCAAACCCCAAAGGAGTGACCTTTACAAAATATAATTACACCTCAAAAAGCATATCAGTGGAACATTGAAAAAGACATATAAGCAATGAGCAACAGCTTAAAAGTAAGTAAATGCATCTGTAAAAGGAAGTGCATGTGGGGTGGGCCTGCAGGACAAGTAGCAAAGCCCCAGAGACGCCCAGTGTGTGCACGGTGACACCTGCCCTTCCCACACACGGGTCTTGTTGCCAGGGCTGGGCTGGGGCACCTGACAGGCCCATAGACGGTGCTTATTAGCCAGGGCCAGTGAGGCAGCCCCGCTGGGCTGCTGGGGACAAGGTGCCTGTTGGTGCCACAGGCTGAGAGGGGCTGTCCCCTGGACTCTGGAGGGCAGGGCAGGGCTGGGCGTCCGCTGGGTCTCTGCAAATCGCACCTGGAAGCTGGAGAGAGTGCCTGGCCGGAAAGCACCGCAGCCTTGCCCTGGGCTGGGAGGGGCAGTGCCCGTCTCCGCAGGCCTGAGGGCCTCTGGGCTGGTCTGCCCAGAGGAGTCTGGCAGGTGCTGGGGGCGATCCCTCCGGTGCAGGTCCTGGCTGGGGCTCTGGCATTCTTCCCAGGTGCCCGCATGTGCGTGGGCAGCCTGAGGCCCCGCCAGCGGGCTCCATCCAGTTCTTGTTCTCCTGAGCTGCTGGGGGCAGGAGTGTCCTGGGCCCTGCTGGCAGAGTCAGGCTCTGCAGCTCACAGGCCATACTGCTGCCCAAAGAGGAAGGGGCATATGCTGGACCTGGGGACCATGGGAGGCTCAGCGTCAGAGGGGCAGGGGAGAGCCACTGGAGGAAAAGGGGGTCCCTACTCATTCACTCGCTGAGGTAGAAGGACCACGCTGGGCCTGTGGAGGACAGCTTTTACCAGGGAGAACAGGGCCTGAGTCTCCTGCCTTGACTTCACGCAGGGCTGGGCTGGGGCCCACGCTCCAGTCTGCCTTGATCTTCTAGGGGTGGGAGGTGGACTCCAGAGAGGCCCTGCCTAGCGGCCCCAGGCCATGCCCTCTCCCTCTTTTCGGCTTCCCAACGGACACCTGTGCTCCTCCAGGCCCACACCCCCCGGCCCGCAGAATTGTAACTCTGCCTTGCAACAACTGACCATAATTGCCTTGATTTCTATTTGAGGCCCTATTTTGTGAAAAGAATCTCAGCCCATTCAGATTTGGGATTTTTACATTTTCACTTTGGGCCTCTTGCAGCTTAAAAAAAGTCTAGGACTGTACTGCTTAACTGACCTTTCTGAAATGAAGGAACTCCGATAACCTATGCAGCCCAGCGTGGGAACCACAGGGCTGCCAGGCACTTGGAATGCAGCTTAGTGGAACTGAGGAACTGAATTTGAATGAATTTATGTGTCAGTTTAAATAGCCCGGTGTGGCTGGGGGCTGCTGCAGCGGACAGCACAGGTCTAGGCTCTGAAAAGTGGTTTATCAGCTTTTCTGCAGTGATCTCTCTCCCTCAGATACTGCACCTGGCTAGTAGGTGGATAGGGTCCAGGCCAAAAGCAAATTGTCCATTAAGATGTCAAAGAAATCCACAGATTCAATGCCATCCCTAGTGAAATCCTAAAGACATTTTTGCAGAAATAGAAAAATCCGTTAAAAGACGAATATGAAATCTCCAGGGACTCTGAATAGCCAAAGCAATGTTGAAAGAAGAACAAAGCTCATGCTTCCTGATTTCAGCACTTACCACAGAGCTACGGCAGTCAAGACATGTGGTCCTGCCATAAAGACAGACATAGAGGCAGGTGGAATAGAACCGAGGGCCCAGATGGAGACCCTTGAATCCTGGGGGGAGTATGATCTTCAACAAGAGCACTGAGACCATTCCGTGGGGGAAAGGATGTCTTTTAAACAACTGGTGTTGAGGCAACTGGAGATTCACAGGCGAAAGAGTGAAGTTAGACCTTAACTCACACCATATACAAAATGATCTCAAAATGGGTCAAAGACCTACGGCTGTAAAATGCCTAGGAGAAAACATACGGACAAAGCTTCATGACACTGAATGGGGCAAGGATTTCTTGGATATGACAACACAGGCAGCAGAATAAATAGGACTTCACTAAAATCCAAAACTTTTGGCAAAAGACAATCTCAACAGAGTGAAAAGGCAACCCGCAGAGGGGGAAAATTTTTGAAAATCCTGTATCTGACAAGGGACATATATCCAGAATATATAAAGAATTCCTACAACTCAACAAAAATAAGCCCAATTCAGAAATGAACAAAGGGCTTGAACAGACATTTCTCCAAAGAAAATATATGAATGGACAACAAAATGGGAAAAGATGCTCAGCGCCAGTACTCATCAGGAAAATGCAAATCAAGACGGTGGTGAGCTTCGGCACCATACCCCTCAGGACGGCTGCTCTCAGAGAAGCGGCACCGCATTCAGTTCCTGCAGAAAGAATGGGACAGCTGAAGGCACCTTCTTCAGCCTCGTGTGTGCCGGGCGTCCTCCCCGCGCAGGGACACACCGCTCCAGGCTGCACTGCGTCTGCCTGGGAGCCCACTCCTCCTCCAGCTCCGGGCTCCGGCCTTGCCTCCTCCTGGGAGCCCTGCTGGATGTCTCTGGCTCACTCACCTTCCTGAGCCTCCTTGGAGCTGAGTGCATGTGGCCATGAACCCAGGGGATGGCCCCTGTCTGTCTGGGTCTATCTGTCAGGGTCTGGAAAGTACCAGGTGCTTAGCTGGGCTCAGTGTTCAGCAGGTGAGTCAGAGGGGACTCCGGTGTCCTTGGTCCCTGGGATTTTTCACCCTGCTGCCCTCTGTGGGCAGGTTGGCACGAGCACCCATGTGCAGGGATCATGTGGGTGGGACTTCTGGCGAGTTTTGGCTGTGCGGCATCCCTCCTGGACACGGCCTCCTCCAGTCTGCCCTCCTCCCTCAGGGTCCAGGCTCAGGTCTATAGCTTGGCACTCAGGGTGGTCTCTGGACCTCGAGCAAGGGGGCAACAGGAGGTAGGAGGCAGCAGGGTGGCAGCTGGCATGGGGACTGGCCTGACTTTGGCCCCCTCCAACTTCTATCGGCCTGTTTTCCAAGTTGGGTCATCAGCCTCCTGGGCTCGAGGAGCCCCACCTCCTTCCACAAAGCCCCTCTCCTTCACACCCAGCAAGGACTTGCAAGGATGAACTGGGTACCTCAGGGCAGCCCTGAACCTATGCATGGCGGGCAGACCACAGACACCTCAGCTCACAGAGGCTCATTTGCTGGGGCAGCCCAGCAGGCCTAGGGAACCGAGCCCGGGGGCTCAGGTTCTGAGGTGAGGCCTCGCCACCTCTCAGGGATGGAGGGATAGAAGGATCAGGCAGGGAGGGATGGCTCGGCTGGAATCGCCTGCTGTCCTCTTAGAAGGGGACATCCAGTGGGTGTGGGTATGCAACCCCCAACACGCATGGGTGACACACGTACACACGCCTCTATCTTATAAATAGGTCACTGTGAGCCCAGCCTGTGTGTGGGAATCCCCCCAACACTGGGGGCCGCTGGGATTTCAGCTTCAGGCTGGGGGAGGGCATTCAAGGGAGGAGTAAGGGCCCCACCAGGGGTCTGCCACCCTGGAAAGTCACCAGAGGCCCTCTTTTCCCTTTGCCTTGATGGTTTGCAGCCTGGAGCTCCATGGGGAACCTGGGTATGACTTGAACCCTTTGAGGGTGTGTTTGCGAGCTGGTCTTTGGGGTGAAGGGTGGTCTGCTGTCTGCCCTCCGCAAAGTGAGGGGGAGACCACCTGCTTGAGGGACTCGCCCTGGGGTGCTGCTGGCAGGAATCCTGGGAAGCCAGTGGACACGGGGCTTGGCAGGGGCACAGCTGTGGTGACTGGGAGGGGAGCACCCCCAGGCCGGCAGCCGGCTGCTGCCCCCTTTCCTGGGCAGCCCATTTACTCTTTCCAGCACTTTCTGGCTCTTTCGGGCAGATCTTTAGGAACCCTTGGTGAGATCCTTCCTGACGCTGGGGAAGGCCTCTCACAGGGCAGGCACCTCCACCCTGGTTCCGGTGCAAGGCCTCTGGGTCTGGACAGGCCCCCGCGGGGCCACGTGTCTGGGAGGGCCCTGGTTTCTCCGCAGCACCTTCCCTCACCGCCCCGACCCCTGGGTCTCCTCTGTCTCTGGGCTGACACAGGGCCAGGCCCCTCCTGAGACAGGAGCTTGAGGCAGGACCAGGGCCCAGTCCTACGGCCCTGCCAGGTCCTTCCCGGCCCCATGGGGGGCAGGGCTGAGGGTGAAGCGTCTCCTCCTGCAGGGCCAGCTGGGCTTTGCTGCCTCTGGGGCTCTGTTGCAGGGTGCGCCCCCTCACCTAGAGAGTGCCCTGGAATCCAGGAGGAGGTTCTCTGTTTAAGCTTTCTGGCCCCTGGATGCAGACGGCTCTGCCTCCCAGTTGGCTGGGACGGCTCCTGGCAGCTCTTCCTGCTAATTCATACTAACTAATTGCTGGCGGCTTATCTTGAGTCTCTCATTAAGAAGCTTTGCTTTCTTACCAGGAAACAAAATCTTAATCATTTTGATCCCAAAGAGGTGCATGATAATTATCTCCCTCCGGGGATGGCTGTTGGGGTGGGATGTGATGATTCATTAAAGATCTCCCTGAAACTTCAGGTTAGTTGTCAACTCAGGAGGCCGTTCGCCTTTCTGAGCCTCGGCCTCCCGCATCCGTACACAGGAGCTTTTAACACCACCTCTGGTCAAGGTCTTCGGGAGGGCTGAACCATGGGAGAACGCCCGGAGCGGCAGGGGCCTGCGCCTCGCATGCAGGAGGTGCTGTCAGTGCTCCGAGGATCCCAGTGGCCGTGACGATGGCCCAGGTCTCTCACAGCGCTTCTCACTGCTCTCTAACTTAAGCTGTCCCAGCTCCCTGTGCGGGTGGCCACCTTGTGGACATGGCGGCCTCTGGCTCCAGCCGGCTCAGCCTGGAACCAGCTCTGTCCCGCTGCCCCTCCTGCACCCACCTCTCTCCCGCAGCACTGACCCGGAGATGCTGCCAAATCCTCTGCCGCCCGTTCAGGAAACCCTTACCCCACAGCGACCCCTGCTGGGAAGAAAGGAAGTTGCTCTGGTGGGGATGTGGGAGGAGGAAAAACTCACACGTGCCTGGCGGGGCAAGAACAAGCCTGGTGGGATCTGCCCGGCTGGCCAGGGCCACCGCCTGGAGAGCCTCCTGCCGTGACCAGTGGAAGTCTCCCTCTGGGTGTGTGGGGCTGGAGCCGGCGGAGGGCAGATCGGGAATAAGGAACTCCTGCTGGTTCAGCTAACCTGCAGGCAGCAGCAGGCCTGGGATGTAGCTGGGGGG
>JAQQAC010006904.1:5588111-5665060 GCA_029783875.1 Phataginus tricuspis | reverse complement strand
AACTGCCAGACACCTCCTGTGGTGGGCAGAAGAGTGGCCCCCAAAGATGCCCACGTCCTATACTGGGGCCTTCAAATATGGGCCCTCACAGGGCACAGGGACTTTAGAGTGTGAGCAAGTCAAGGGTCGTGAGATGAGGTTTTTGTCCTGGATTAGATGAGATGGGCCCCAAATGCAGTCACAGGGGTCCTTGCAGTGGAGGAGGGAGGGGCCAGGCAGAGGGGCTGGGACCACAGAGCAAAGGACAGCTGCTGCCCGGCTGGCTCTGGGTGGAGGATGGCCAGGAGCTGAGGACAGCGAGGCTCCAGGGGCTGGAGGAGGTCAGGAGCAGACCCTCCCTGGAGCCTCCGCAGGAACCAGTCCTGCTCACACCCGATCTCAGCCCAGTGAGCCCTGGGTAGGATTTCTATCCCAAGAGCAGTTAGCGAGTCCTGTGTTGTCAAAGCCTCTGACTTTGGGGCCCCTTGTTCCCCCCCAACACTGCCACCACTCCGCAGCTCGCCACCCGCCTCCAGGGTGGTTCCTGACCCCACCAGCCTGTCAGGATCTCCTCCCGAATGTTCAGTTTACAGGCCTTCCAGGTACTGCCTACCTTCCCAGGCTCATACGAATGCCAGCATCAGAAACAGCTGCCTCCCTGTCTTCCCTACACCTGGTCCGGCTGGAGATGCACCTCGGCCCCTGCCCCACCTCCACTCACACAAACGACCTATGCCCACTTTCAGGAGAAAAACCAACTGCTGGCCCCTCCCGACTCCTCCCAGGATGAAAGGCCAGGCCTAAGTCCCCAGGGCGCCCAACGGGGGGCAGGGACTGGGGGGTGGTGGAGGGGGACCGTGAAAACCTGGTGCTCTAGTGGTCCTCCCTCAGTCAGCCCCGAGGGTGTCCAGTCCTGTCAGGGGACAGCCGAGTTAAATGGGGTCCGTCGGCGTGGGCGGGATTTACTGGCTGTAAGGCTGTTTCATCTCCCTCGGTGCCTCCTTCACGCCGGGGAAACCCTCGAAGATGCATGTGCTGGCAGAGAGTCAGGAACCCTCCCTGCAGGTGTGGGACCTGGGGTCAGCCCTTGGGGCGGAGGCCGAACACCAGGGAGGTGGTTGCCTGGGGCTGGGTATGCACATTTGTTTGTATGTTAAAAAGGAGCCCGAAGTCTTGCTGCCCGAATTAAGACTGACTCGGCAGATTGGTCAGACTGAAAGGACAACTTGGCTTAAGGTCATTGTTGAAGACGGCTGCTCATGTCCCCCAAATTCATGAGTGGAAGCCCCCAAGCCCCAGCTGACTGTTTCTGGAAATGGGGTCTTTCGGAGGCAGTTGGGGTGAAGTGAGGTCACGAGGGGCAATAGGACCGGTGTCCTTATGAGAGAGACGCAGAGAACTCTCTGCCACCCTCTGAGGCTTCGGCCGGCTGTCTGCAAGCCAGGGAGCCTGCTCTCGCCAGGAACCGAGTCGGCTTTGTACCTCCAGCCTACAGGACTGAGACAAACGTCTGCTCTTCAAGCTGCCTGGAGTGTGTGGTAAGGGGCCCAAGCTGACTGAGACGGGCACGGGAGAGGCGATTCCTGCACCTGACAGTGTCTGTGCCGCCCCCTGGTCCACACGGTGTCGGCTCTCCCCTCCATTCCCACTTCCCTTAGTGTAAGCGATGCTCCTGGCTGCCCACCTGCAAATCCTCTTGGCCCCATATTCCCGTGCCCCCCCAAACCGAACTCCCAGGGCCTGTCTCCAGTCCCCCTCTCTTTCTCTCCTGAGCTGTCCCCCTGTGGCCCCTCCAGTAAAGCTGCCCCTGTCAAGGTCCACACCCGTCTTCAGTCTGCAGAGGCCTGCGGCCACCCGCGCCCACCTCACCTGGTCAGTGAGCACCCGTGCCCCCCACCCCAGCCTCTCGGCCTGGCTCTGGGTACCACTCTCTCTTGGCTTCACTCCCACCTGCCTCGCTGTGCCTCCTCTTGTCCGGGACCACCACAGCTCCCCCGGCTTCCTAAACTCAAGGTGTGTCAGGGCACTGCTCCTGGACCCGTTCCCTTCTCTATCTATGGATAGAAAGATGGATGGATGGATGGACAGAGGGGTGGACACCTCCCTGTGTACGTGAAGAGAGGGATACATGACAGATGAGGTTTTTGGAATTCCTCAGGTAATGAGGAGCAACCAGGAACAGGAGAGGAGCGGCTGGGAGGAGCGGGGCTCCCCTGACGGAGACAAGGGCTCACACAGGGGAAGCCAAGGCTGAAGAAGAGTCCCCCCAGCCTCACTGTTCAGCCTGAGTGTTGGCTGAAATGTCTCTGGAAAACATTAGGCAGGCTCTGAATTTTTTTAAAGAAGGAAGCAATATGAGAGCGTTTCCAGCCCACACCAAAGATGAGCTATCTGGTTTGGGGTGGAAACCAGACGGAGGTGGTGGACTCGCCCAGGAGACAGCAGTGTGACCCAGGCGGCGGGAGGGCAGGGGCTGGAGGGGCACAGCATCGACCCCTCTCCGCGGTCGGGCCGCTGGGGAGTGCCGGAGCCGTGCTGTCGCCAGGGGTGCTGACCGCGCCCTGGGACACGGGATGACGTGACTCCCCTGCTCCCGCGTCTCACAGACACTGCAGGCATCGGTGAGACACTGTGGAAACCGCCTCTGCGGGTGCTCACCCTCAGACTGGGGTGCTCGGGAGCCGGGGCCACACCCCCGGGCTGTACCCACCTCTCATCCACGTTGGCGGACCCGAGCACCAGAAGTCCACCTCGAGCACCCCGGGACCAGAGGCTCAGCTGGGCAAACAGATAGGCGATGACCATCCTCACCCGAGCCTGGAGGACCGAGGGGACACGTCAGCCTGCGCGGGGCACAGGGCGCACCCTACCGCCCCAACAGAAAGGGCTCCCCACCTGCCTTGGGAAAACAGGAAGGTTAGGCAGTTTGGGGGCTCTCTAGTGTTGGAGAAAGTAGCTGAGTCCTGCTATGCTCCTCTGGGGTTGGCCACCTCCACAGTGCTCATGTGCGCCAGGTGGTGGCCGTGTCAACCACAGGGGGACCCGCAGCTGGGAGAAATCTCGGCCCCCGCGTTCTGCCCCCTGTATCACTGATATTTCTGGCAGGGAGGAAGGCCGCCATGCCCAGCAGTGGGGACACGGACCACCGCCTGACCCTCCACAGACCACCAGGCAGGGTGGTGTTTGATCTTCCCGCAGGGCAGAAGCACCCCGACTACACACCTCACACTGACACCCAACCCCTTGCACTCACACATGCTCTCACACTCACACATGTGCCTGCGTGCTAATGCACATTCACTCTCATACACTCACTCATGCTACACATGCACACACCTGTGCACTCATGCTAACACACATGTGCACTCACATGCTCACACCAACACACTCACACATGCCCACAAATGCACCCACACACCGGTGCCTTCATAGTAACGCACATTCACTCATGCTCCCTCAAACGTGCACGCATGCTGTCACCCATGTGAAACCCACTCAGACATCCCCACTCTTGCACACTCACACATACACAGACATGCAGACCCCTTGCCCATGAGGCTGTGTGATCAGTGTCTCTAAGAGGCACATGTGGGTGCCCCAGCACTGGCGGCCCCAGGGCTCCCTGCACCCCCCCAGGTGACTGTGACCCGGATGGAGGCACACCTGTACGTTCTGCAGAGCCAGGTTTTCTCTGCTGCTCCCTCCGTGAGCCGCAAACAGGGGGCTTTTACCCGTCACCAGGCTGAAGATGCCCATGATGGCTTTCACAGCTGGGTCGATGCTGACACCCAGGTGGTGGCTGGAAGAAGGGTGGGTGTGCACAGGGGTGTGTGCACATGGTGAGGCACACACACAAACCCACCATCTCAGCCATTTTATAGTGCCTGGTCCAGGGGCCTTCAGTCACTCAGTGTGCAAACACCACCTCTCGTTCTTCCAGAATTTCCCATCACCCCAGAGGGAAACCCTGTGCCATTAGCAGTCGCTTCCCATTCTGTCCTCTTCCAACCCATCAACAACGAATCCACGTTCTGGCTCTACGGACTTGCCTGTTTTAACATTTCATAGAAATGGGATCATATGACATTGTGGTCCTTTTGTGACTGGCTTATTTCACTCAAGAATGTCCTAAGGCCACCCACGTTGAAGTGCATTAGGCCTTCATTCCTTTTGAAGGCTGAGTAACACTGCAGGAGTGGATGGGTCCCGTTCTGCCCAGGCGCCCATCAATGGACACCTGGGCCACCTCCACCTTTGGCTGTTGGGAATCACGCTGCTGCGAACATGGTGTGCAAACATCTACTCATGTGCCTGCTTTCAGTTCCTTTGGGGGCAGATTGAGGAGCAGAATCACTGAGTGGAAGGAGGCAGCTTTTAGGTGATCTCACACACAAAATGGGCAGCTCCTCAGGGCAGTGTTAAGTGCAACCCTCTGCAGGGACCGAGTCTCCCTGTCTGGGAAGACGCCCCCTGTCCACTCCCTCAGGTAGAGCGCAGCTGGGTGAAGGCAGTGGGGGGTGGCACTGCCCACTCCCATGAGCTGCCTGGGGCTCCACTGGGGGGCATGTCCACCCTGGTGGCCTGCGCCTGGGACACAGGGAGGGGAAGGGGGCACATTTAGACATGGCGCAAGATTTGGGGTGGAACTGACAGTTTCCCTAAAATCTGGCTGAGACCGAGAGAGTAGAAACCTGCATGTTCAGCCACACAACCCACACAGGCAGGGGTTCAGGCAGCTCCGGTCCTTGTCACAGTCACCCATCCACACCCAACATGACCAACTCTACCTTCCAATCTGGCGGGCCAGCTCTCGGGCCCTGCTGCACGTCTCCTGTGAGGAGTTCTCACTGGCCATGTAGCAGGTGGTCAGGATGCGTCCACAGAGGTCCCGGGGGTCCTGAGGGGTGTAGCCGGTCTGGCTCACGATGGCCTGGACGTCAGCCAGCACTTGCTGATCTGAAAGCCGCCACACAGACAAGTAACGGCCACGTGCACGTGCAAGGTGCCCGCTTGGCTTAACCCTTCCCCATTGTCCTGGTTAGGTAAGTGTCACCAACCCCACGGTGTACGCAAAGGGAGATTCAGTGTCACAGCATACAGTGGGGGGGGTCGGACTCTGGGTTTGCCTGACCCTAGAGCCGATGTTCTTTCCACCAGGCCACTGTGCTGACACACAGCAGTAGTGGCCTGACAGACACAGACACATTGGCCCAAAGCCCTGGGAAGAGGATGTAATGCCTTGCTGTCTCCAGGCATGGTGTCATGACATCTGTGCTTGTCCACAGAGCCTCCTGCACCCACGATGCCCAGGACCCAGGCTTTCCCCTGCCCAGCCCTTGGACCCAATGGGAGCCGAGCTCAGACTGATGGGTGTCACCTACTTCCGTTCTTCACAGCCTCGCAGACCTGGTGGCACATCGAGTAGACGAGGCAGGCAGTGGCTGCGCTGTCCACCCCCCCACTGAGGGGCAGGAAAAACCCCGCCTGCAATGGGCCAAGCAAACGCGGTGTGAGCAGAGCCTCGGAGAAGTGGCGTGCCCCAAATGGCACCCAGTACTACCCGCTAACCTTGGTGTGTACCCACAGAAATGCTCGTTGGTGTCAAGCTCTCATTGGGAGAGGACAAAAGATGGCCTGCACATTCCAGAATGGACTCTCCGGAGGGAAAAGAGACCTTTCACTGGGCAGCAAATCTAAGGCTGAGTCCATGGTGGGTCACAGACCTGTACGACCACAGATGGTGGGAGACGGTCGCCCATAACTGAATGTCAACAGACAGGATTCCAAGGTGGGAGCCAATCTCTGTGCACTTTGGCCTCTGGGTAGTGTGGGCTAAGCTCCCGACTGAGAGTGAAGAAATGCTTTCTGTTGCTTGCATTAAAAAGAACAATTGCTAGCCTGCCATACAATCAAATGCAAACCAACCAGCAGGACAAGCAAGGTGAGCAGGTGAGACCCTGCGAAGCTTACCTGTTGGCTGCGTCTTAAAAAATCCCAGAGCCAGCACGCAGGGCCAAGGCTGTGGAGTAAAGGGAAGCATTAGGTCTGTGAACTGCTGAGCTGGTCCGCAGCTTACCCGGAGCAGGTGCCAAGGTGGGAATAGTGCCAGGGAGAAGCACCAGTGGTGCTGGGCTCTCCCAGCACAGCAGCCCGCACTTTGAGCGCTTCACGTGAATTAGTGCATTTTCAGGCTGGCGTCTGCACCGCCAGCCCCTAGCAGGCGTGGCCTCCTCCTAACCGAGTAGCTTATCCCGGGCAGGTTCTGAAAACTGGCTGCCTGTGCCACCCCGCATGGGGCAGATGCCGTAGCAGGGAGAGGCAGCAGCCTACGGGGGGGGGGGGGGGGGAGGGCAGGTCCCTCCCCGCACGCGAGGGCCGCCCACCTGATCTCCTCGCTAGGGCTGTGGTACTTCCACTCGATGGGCTCAGACAGCGGCTCCAGCAGGCCCTCACGGCAGGAGAGGGTGAAGTCCACCTTCACTCGGGGGTAGGGGCTCACCCTGCTGGCCTGTGGGTGGGTATTCCCAAGATGACATCCCCTCAGTGCTGACCAAAGAGCAGGACGGGCGGCTGGGAAATGACATGGGAGCCACACCGGGTGTCCCTTCACACCCCCGGGATGGCTGGGGTCAGACAGGAGGTGGCAGGTGTAGGCGGGGACGGGGAGAAATCGGAGCCCTCGTGCATTGCTGGGGGGTGGTAGATGGTGCGGCTGCCGTGGAAAGGCCGAGAGAAGTGAAAACACATCTGCACAAGACCTGGGCGTATGTTCACGGCAGCGTTATTCATCATAGGCAAAAAGTGGAAATGTTCTAAATGGCCATCAAGGAAGAACGGATAAACACGCTGTGGTCTCTGCAGTCAACAGAGTATCATCTGGCAACACAAAGGAACAAGGTGCCGACGCCTGACACGCTACAGCCTGGATGAACCTCAGACGCAGCCTGCTCAGTGCGAGATGCCAGACACAAAGGACCTCGTTTCTGTGAATGTCCAGAACTAGCAAGTCCACAGAGATGGACAGCTGACCAGTGGCTGCCAGGGACTGAGGACAACGAATGGGTCTGGGTTTCTCTTGGGGTGATGGAAGCGTTTGCACGCCAGCTGTGGTGATGGCTGCAACATACTAAACACCACTGAACCATGTGCTCCAGGGAGCAAACTGCGTGGTGTGGGAGCGACACCCCAACAAAGCTGTTATTTTAAAAACAAGATTCTGGGTCTTTGATGAACCGCCTACACAGGTGCCAACTGAAGCGCTTACCGCCAGGTTTCGGGATGAAATCTCGGCCCTGTAGCTTCTGACATCCTCCAGATCCAAGGTAGCAGCGAGGACTTCCTGGAGGCGGGAGTGTCACAGAGAAAGCATGGCTGCCTGTTTTGAGCACTCGTGCGTCTAATTTGGCCATTTTCATAGGTGTCCCAAATTGCACATAGTTGAGTCATGCCTTTTAAGGTGGGGACTGGGGACCTGTGGATTCCTAGGGACCCAGGGAGAGGACACAGTGCTGTTGCAGACCCAAAGCCCTTCTCTCTTGCCACCAGAATCTCCATTGAATTCAGACATTTACCAGTGATCTTTATGGCACAGGACACAATCTTGTCAATAAATATCTGGAGGCTTCTGAGACGGCTTCTCTCTTCTTAAAAGTCACATGAGAACAAGGGCCCCTTTTCTGCTTTGAATGTGGCTATGTGGAGATGGCTGGAGCTGCTGCAGCCATCCTGGGACCATGAGGAAAGGCAACCCAAGAATGAAGCCCACACAGAGCAAGGCTGAGCTGGAGAATGGCAGAGAGGTGTAGCCAGAGCCCTGGGAATCCATGCCAGGATCCAGGCCTGGACATACTACCTGTATTATATATAGCAGGTGACACTTCCCTGCCTTTGAACCCAGCTGATGTGAGGGGTTCTGCCACTTGGAACATATAGTAGAAAAGAGAAAATTTTAGCTCATAGATGTTATTCTTTTCTTTAGAAAAATTCCTAATCAATTTATGTTACTAGAATATTGTCACTTACTGCTTCTTACACCACTGGGTGACTCAGGATGTCTATGGCCACCCTGCTCCTGCCATGAGGCCCGCAGACAGCTGCCTGTTAACACTTGGGCCTAATTCAAGCTGGAAACAGCCACAAAGAGAAGGAGAACAAGGAGCGTCATGCTCAAAGTGATGGGTCACCAGGCACTGTGCCTGTCACGGGACAAAGCCAAGGACAACAGAAAGACCCAGGATGGTGTGAATCTCTCTGTGAGAAGGAGGCCCCAGTCCACTTTTCCCGAAAACTCGGTCAGCTTCAACACAAACATCTGATAGAGGCAACGTGCCAGGAAACTCTGAGAAGCACCTGCCCTGGAAGAGGGTGGGCAGGTCTGCCCTCGGAGCAGAGGGGACAGAAGAGGTGGCCCTGAACAAATGGCTCCACGCACCACAAAACTTCTGGTCCTTTAGGCAGATCCAGAGGAAGAGGCAGGGCAGCATTGCCTCTGGCCTGAAGACAGCAACGGGCCCTCTATCCCTGAACACGAAATGTGAGGAACAGTCCTCAGATTTGAGGATGCTTGCAGAAAATGCACATTCCTGGGCATCCAACTTGGGAGGGTCTGGGTGTGGCCGGGAACCCTCAGGGACCCGCACATCTGCTTGTCCTGGTGCAGGTGACCCCCTCCCCCAAATGCCAATCAATCCTACTGCCAAGGTGTCTGTGGCTTTGATGTAGGTCCAGCCAAGTGTCCTCGCCACATCATCCTGGAGGGAGGCACTGAGCATGCTCTTGGGACAGAGGGATGCTCACCGCTGACATGAACCTCGTCTCTCCCTTCAGGCCCTCCATTTCTATTATGGTCAATACTGAACAGGGGACACTGCCACTTGGAAAACAGGGCCTGGGGGACAACTAGGAGGCTGTCCCCGGAAAGGGGGAGAGAGGGGGTGTTCCTGCAGCTAGAGCCGAGGGCACCACTCCTGCCTTCCCTCTGGGCAAGAGGTGCCCTGGCGCCTCCAGGGCCCCTGCACTCAGTCCACTCTGAGACTGCAGTTTGGGTTCATGACCCCAGTGACAGCCCCATCGGGGCTGCAGAAGGTATCACAGATAACCCGCCGATGAAGCGCAAAGGAAGTGGGGCAACAGGCTGCTGCCAGAGCTGTGGAGGCTTTCCTGGCACACCCAGCCCGGCCACGCCACCTCTGCAAACCAGCGCCCGGTCCCGAGACAGCATGAGCTGAAGGCAGCTGGGCCCAAAGACTGGACGGGACGTGGGCCCCGGCTGGGTACTGCAGCCAAGTGGCTCCGGGCAGAGCTACGTTACTTTTGATTGCATCTGCACAGTTGGAATTCATGTCCACTGTTTCAATACAGCCACTTTCTTTCTTTCTGGCTTCAAGATAAATAACTAAAACCCGGAAGTGGGTATGACGCAATTCTCTACGAGGACTTTTTCATCTATTGTCATTTTCTAGAAGGAAGTTAATGTCCCGTGCGATAATTAGTTACATGGATAACTTTGATGAAGCTGTGGGTGTGTGGCCTTCATCAGTGTCTCACTGGAGCGGTAGTTCTGTGAGGGGGCAACTCCGTGGCGAGAACCGTGCAGGTCTGAGCCGCAGCTTGCCTCCTGCGGTCCCGCCCTCTGCCCCTCCCATGTCCCCACAAGCCCTTGGGACTGTGGTGGCACCTCTGTGATGCACTTCACAGGCCTCTGGACGGACGTGGCCTGTCCCCTACCAGGCTGGCCATAAGCCCCATGGAGTGAGGCTGTCCTCCCAGACAAGCATGGGGCGCCCACTCCTGCTCGCTGGGACTGGGGCAGGTGGCACAGGCCTAAGCTCACACAAGCTGTCTTGACACCTGGGGAGGACTGAGAGGGTCTCCAGTGGCCCTGGTGCGAGCTCCCCTCCCTCGTTCTGCTCCCGTGGACAAGGTTCCCCAGCCAACAACCTCTGGAATTCAGGAGCAGGCCTGGTGCCGGCGTTCTGAGCAGCCCTGCCTGCCAGTGGGGAATTGCTCAAACAAGCCCATCATACCCTCCCGGGGCACCAGGATCACCCACCCTTGTCACCACAAAGCCTGCCTGAGTGCCACCTCAGGGTGACCACATGAGGCACAGTGTCTTCCTGGTGGTGGGCACGTGACTTGCAGAGCTACTGGGCTCTCCTGTCCACGCCAGGTGCCCATGTGGTGTGGGGGCCACCCTGTCACCAGGGGCTGGGAGCCCCTCACAAACGGGGTGAAGAGGAAGCGATCAGACCAGGCAGGACACCCCTGGGAGGCCGTATGAGACCCCTGGCCACAGGGGAGGATGAAGAAAGCGGCCTCTGAGTGGAGAACCACTTGGGAAGACCCCTCGCTGCCCCGGGTGCCCGTGCGCCCGCCGTTACCACGTCATCCAGGGAGAACTGGGAGCCCTGAGCGAACACGCTGCCATTCATGGCTATCATGGCACAGCCATCGTAGTAGAGACGGTCCCCGTCACAGCCCTTCTGATTGGCCAGCAGGTAGATCCCACCATTCTGGAAAACGCAGGGCAGACAGCAGGTGGTCACGGGATCCACGGCCTTCGTGTTCTACTGGCCCACGTAGGGCAGCTGGCCAGGCTGGCTCAGGCAGTCTTCAGACTCCCCGCAATGTCATAATTAGGGCCCCCAACAAAGAAAACGAACATACAGGGAATGCCAGGCAGCTCCGGTTCACGTGGCCTCCAGGAGACCAGGCCCTATGTAGCCACGTACTTCAGCCCCCAGCAACTGCAAGCCAGGTGCTGACCCCTCCTTAGGTGGGGGTGGGGGTGGCAGGCTCAGAGAAGACAAGCCCCCACCTCACAAGCTGAGACTCAGACCCAGCTGAGCTGTCTCCGCACCTGTCCCGTAAATGACCAGACAGCACGGCCCCTCGCTGTGTCTACCACCAACAGGAGGGGCAAACTCCAGGCCCTCCCTGCACTCTGCCATGATGCTGATGGGGCAGCAGCACACTCTGGGTCCTGGTCACCAAGTCACTTGCTCTGCAATCTGGTGTGGTGGCCCAGGGCTTGGGGGCTGGGCACCGGGCATGAGCCCAGCAGCCACTTGACAGCCGAGTGTCCACATCCTGCTCCAGAGAGCAGGCTGGACAACAGCCCTGCCTCACAGAGTGGCTGCAAGGGCCACATGAGTTTGGGCAAGTGGAGCCAGAACGGGAGCCAGTGCTTGCTTGTTGGGCACTGGCCGTCGCTACTGGCACCAGACGTCCATCGGGCTGGGCCACGCCCTGTGCCGGACACAGGGGGCCATGGGAATTGGCGAGGCAGACAAAGCGCCCGGCCCGAGCAGCACGCCCAGCACTTCGATGCCTACCTTGGTGGTGGCCATGGTCACCAGATCCACCCTGGTGCGGGCTTTGCGCAGCACGTGGTGGCTCCCTGAGGCATTGGTGAAGATCTCCACACCGTCCAGGCCCATGTCAACATGCGGGCTGGGAGCAGAGGCAGGAGAAGGGGGTGAGCTCCCCAACCCACCCTCCCAGCCCTGCGAGCTCCCAGGGTGTCTCCAAATCCCTGTCCTCCCGAAGGCCTGAGGCTCAGGGGTGGGGCTGACCTGTGGGGCGTCCAGAGCTCCTCACAGATCTCACTCCCGATGCAGGTGTCCCAGGTGGCCAGCACTGCATCTCCAAAGGGCACAGTTTCCTGCAGTGGGAGGGCAGGATGCACAAGACCCTCTGGCTGGCCCACCTGGGCCACATCATGGCCTAGCACCCCATTAGTCGCTTGAAGACTTTCATGAAGGCCACGCTTCTGTTTCAAGCCCCCAGTGAGCCCTTCCTCAGCTGGAGGACTCCCAGCCCAGGGGGCCGGTGCCAGGAGGCACTGCTCTGGCCCCACCATGACCTACCCGGGAGCTGTGCTGCTGAGCCACCAGGGCTCCCTGGGAGCTGCCATGGGGTCTGCTCTGCTAGGCAGGGCGCCATGTGCGTGTCTGACAGCCATGTTCCTAGGCAATGGTCCCAGCCCCATCACAGATGCTTAGTGGAGGTTCGCAAAGTTCATGAAACCTGACCAGAGCCCCCCAGCTCCTGAGGTAGGGCCAGAGGACATGCAGGTGCAAAATCTCTGAGAGCCATACTCATAAACTATGCATGGAGGGAGCTTCCAGGGCAGAGGCAGAGTCTCCCCTACAACTGCGCGGGTGTGACGAGGTGCCGAGATCACGAGCGCCGACTGGGCACATGGGCGGGGATGGAAACACACTGATGCCAGGAACCCATCCTGGCTGGGGTGCAGCGTGGCCACCTGTTTTATCTCTTAACACCTGTTACTGGGTGCCACAGTTAGAGCTGTGGTGTTACTCTGCTCAGCCAAGCAGCCACCCGGGGGCTGGGGTGCTCCCAGAACTCTGGGTCGGGCTCCCTGATGGGTTTGAGTTCAATGCCCTCCATCACTGAGGGCGAGAACCATGGTGCAGGCCTGGCCTTTGTCCTCGGTGCCTCATCCCAGACAAATATTCACTTGGGCTGCAAGGAAAGTCGTCAGCACACGGCCCTATGCCGGCGTGGGCGTCACCCCACCCCAGGCACCTCACAAACCCAACCACAGCGGCGGGCTGGGAGCTTGCCCCCATCCTGCCATGAGAGGATCAGGCTTGGGGCACCATGGGTGGTAACAGAGCATCTAGGAGGGCTCAGGGGCCCACCCCTGCCTGAGCTGTCCAGCCGGGAGCTGTCACCTGGCTTTTTACCGTTGAAAACGCCCCGACCTTTAGTCCGCATTCACCCAGGGCCAGTTCCTGCAACTTGCCCCTCACCAGCCAGACCACAGCCCCACGCCAGCTCAGTGGGCCACCACCAGGTGCTTTCTAGGACGTGACAGGATCAGAGGGAAATGTGTGTTTCTCTCTCTCTCACACACACCGTGTGCTGGGTCATGATTCTGAGACGTGCTTACTGCTGCACTTCATGGTCAGAAAGGGTTCTGGGCTCCTTGGGAGGTGACCAGACCTGGCTAGAGTCCCTTCCCCGATCTTGGCATGCCCACCCCTGATTGTGGAAGGCGCTGAGCCCCAGCTGGCCCTTTAGGGAGCCTCTCTCAGGTATCAGAACTGGCACCAGAGACAGTCTGGCTCCTAAACAGAGGCAGCCTCAGCCCAAGGGCTGGATGATGTTGTTCTCCGGGGAGGCAGGGGGACCCCTGATGGCAAAGAGGACAATGGAGCGGGGCCTGGAGCCCCCACACGCAGCTACATCTGTGAGGTCTAGCTGTGTCCTGCTGAGCCACAATATCGTTGGATTCAGAGCACCCTTATGAGCTACCTTGAGTGAATAATTAGGGGTGCAGAGAATTTGGCTTAGGGAGTGAACCGTGTCCTGCTCAAATTCCTATGTTGGAGTCCTGAGCCTAGCACCTCAGAATGTGGCTGTATTTGTAGATGGGGTCTTTACAGGGGGCATTATGGTAAATGAGGTCATAGGGTGGCCCAGATCCAGGACTGGTGTCCTCATAAGAGGAGGTCAGAACACAGACATGCACAGAGGGACGACCACGTGAGGACCCAGGGAGAGGACAGTGTCCACATGCCCAGGAGAGAGGCTCCGGGGCAGCCGGCCCTGCCCACCCCTGGGTCTCAGCCTCCAGCCCCAGGCCTGGGTGATAATGAACACCTGCTGTTCACGCTGCCTGGTCAGTGGTGCTCTGCTGTGGCAGCCTAAGCAAATGAATACACTTGGCACCTGGAAGGGCAGCTCAGGCAGGATCCCCCACAACATGCCCCCTGTGCCCCGGCTCCCAACCAGCCGAGGGAAGTGGGAGAACAGGGTCCCAGCTGTGCCTCCCAGGAGCAAGAGGATACAGATAAGGCTGCAGGATCAAAGCTCCATAGACCCGACCAGCCAGCTTCCAAAGACAAGACAAGGCAGGTTTCTGACACTGGGCTTTCAGAGAATGACAGGCAGCCAGGAAATTATTCCATAGGGTTGGGACGAGAACCCCCAAATTTGGATTCTTGGGCAATCTCTAGGTCCAAGCCTAGCCTGCTAAGGCAGGCTCCTCTAAGCACCCACCCTCGTTGGTGTTCCTGGGACCCCCCTCACCACTTGGCACAGAAATGTCCCCACTTTGCTCCTTACGTACACTAGCTAGGGTGGTTTCTGTGACTCTGGCCCAAAGGGTACTGCCCCACAGGCCCCTGTTAGCCTTGAAATTGGCATCTGACTGAAAGAAGAGCTTTGCCCCCAGGGGCTCACCTGCTCCGTGAGGTCCTGTATCATCCGCGGGAGAAAATACTCCTCTGTTTGCCTGGAAAGGGGAACGCCACAGATCTGAGGAGGACCGTCTCCGAAAACACAGAGGACGGCATCCAAATGTTGACAACAGTCACACTGAGAGCTTCGAACCGGTGAACCGATGTGACCACTTCAAGTCTTCTTTGCCCTCTGGGGCCCCAAGACCCTGTAGGCCCTGAATGGCCGTACTTAGATTTGGGGTCCACCTAAGAACATGGTGAACATGAGTAGATTCGTAACTCCCTGCAGTCAAGAACTGGGTCTTTCTTCTGTTTTCCTAAGAGGACCTGAAACAGCTCCTTGAACCTGTGATGTGCTCATCACTAAGCCATTTTATCGTCACCGGTTAGGCCCAGCTCCCCGAGGGTGAAATCTCTGTCTTTTTAGCTGTACTGAAACATAAGCCTCAATATCCAGATCCATATCCAGCTCAATATCCACCACCCCTGCCACAGGCATATCTGGATGAGTATCAGCTGGAGGGATTCAACATGACACCCACACAATACAAAGGCAGAAAAAAGGGAGCAGATATGTTCAGTCTCCAAGAAATCAGAGACAACATAAACCAATGCATGACCTCAAAGAAAAGGTGATGAGACAATAGAAGGAGATAAAAAGAGAGCTTGCAACCTGTGAAAAGCATGTGAGACACTGAAAATGTCTGCAGATACGAAGGGCACATTAGAAGCATCAGAATCGAGCCTACTGCGGACACTGCACAGAGGACGAATTCAGGGGGATGAATCCACAAAGCAAATGAGGAGACGGCAGCAGTCAGACAGTGGACGAAAGGTATGGAAGACAGAGCGCAGGGATGGAAACACCAGTGACGGGGCTTCTGAAGAACAGAACAGAGCACAAGGACAGAATCCTTTGAAAATAGAAAATAAGAAAACGTTCCTGAAATAAGACCTCAACGTAATGTCACAAAGACTCCCCAGGGATCAAAAAGAGAACAATCAATACAGAAGCTCTCTCCTTAGAAGTAGCATGGAGCCTACTTTGTATTTCTTTGCAGTTTTCCAGGGGCTCATACATGTATCCTTACACATGCTGTGGTTAGCTTTCTTGTTCTCAGATGGGACATAGCTCAAACCCCACTGTATATATTCTGCAACTAGGTTTTGTTCAATGTTAACTCTGGTTTATCCAGGCTCTGGTAGGGTTGTTAACTGTCCCCCACTGAGTGACACTGGCACACATCCCCTGGCACGCAGGGAACAGGTGGCTGGTGGGCAGTGGGGCACCTCTCCCCTTCACAAGGTGACACCCAACAGTTTTCAAGGGGTTCCTGTCAGCACTGGGGTGGGGTCCTCCTTTGCTGGTATCCTTGCCAAGACTAGGCACCCAACTCTTTAACCACCAATCCCGCAGGGTGAAAAGAAACCTTAGTGTACTGTCAGTTTGCGGTGTTGAGGGCCCATTCCACACGTGTGGGTTCTAGGAATTACCTAGAACGTTGCTCCAGAAATGCTGGGCGACAGAAGTTGTTATAAAAATAAGCTGAGAGATGCAAATATTGGAAAGGAGAAGTAATATTCATTGTACGTTATGTAATTTTTACTTAAAAAAACCTAAGAAAACCTATAGAATAATGACTAGACACAATGAAAGAATGCAATGAGGTGGCCAATTACAAAAGCTACACAGAAAAATCCAAACTTGAGGTGCATAAAAATATTAACCACTTCAAGATACGTTAGATTCCATTGACAGCAGCAGCCACAATAAATAAGCAGCAATAACCGTAATGAGATGGGGCGGCTTTCTCAGCCAGCTGGGTTTTGCTTCAAGGGGACACTTGGCCACATCTGGAGACATTTTAAGTGGTCATAATGGACATTATCTATGAGGAGACGGCCAGGGATGGCTCACCACGCCTCTACACGCATAGGACAGCCCCCCACAAAAGGACGATCCAGCCCCAGAGCAACCCTGGTATGTAGTGTCACCAAGATGTAAAATGACTGGTGATTGAGTTTTACGTGGTCTGTGATAAAATGGGCTATCACTTGATCCGCAGCATCCAAACAGCCATATTGCAATGGATCCTGGAGGGCAGGGACTGCACCCCGAATTCTCCCGTGTCTGCCCCACGATCTGGACCAAGGCCACGCACAGAGATGAAGTCTGACACACACCCAGTGAGCGGGTGCAGTGACTCACCGACTCTTTGACCACGGCGTAAACCAGCGCAGCTCACGGTAGTTGCCTTCGTTTGCCAAGGCCATTTTGGGTCTGATGAGCAGGATCCTCCTACGGGCAGGGGACAAGATGGGTCCAGAGGTGGACACGCCTGTGACAAGGGGCAGCCCACACCCCCAACCACCCGAGCCAGCAGACAGGCCAGCGCAGGGAGGCTTAGTGCCCCACAGGCAGCTCACTCTTGTCTGGAGTCTGCTGGGAAGACAAGACTGCCTTCCCTGGACTGCCTGCCTGGCAACAGGGCCGGCGCCCCCAAGCTGCACCCTATGGTCTCTCCTCCTAGTTTCTGAAGGTGTCAGGCTGGCGCGGACCAGAAGAAGCATTGCCTCCTGAGTCTCCTGCCTGGCACCCCAGCGCTCACTGAGGACCAGTATTTCCATAGGCCTCCTAGCCTGCAGCTCCCAGGGACCAAGCCACAGGGCACCCGCATGAATGCTCACAGCCCCCCCAGAGCCTCGGGGAGGCGTGAGGGTCCCTCTGCTCCCATGGCCACCTACCTGTTGAGAAATATCACCCTGCAGTTGTAGCGGACATTTCGGTGCATCACTGGCCTGCAGAGAGAGGGCACACGCTGGTCTGCAAACAGCAGAGGCCTCCGTCTGGGCTGGCGGGACGCCTCCTCAGGCTTTCAAGGCCCAGCAGGCTCCTCTGCAGCTTTCTCAAGTCAAAGCTAAAAACCAACCCCAGCACTTCTGCCATGGCCTAGGCTCTAAAATGGGAGCATTCTCCTAAAGAGAGCACAAAGCCATTCCCCACTCAGGGCTCTGCCTCTCTTGCTAGAATGTTTTCAGACCCCCTAGTGGTGGCCTCCCTCCCTTTGCTGGCATTCTGGCCGCCCATCACCTCCCCATCCTCTCCTGGCCTCATGCACTGGCCCCTGCGCCTCCTGATTCCCCTTCAGCACACCTCCCAACCTGCCCCTTCTGTGTAGGCACATGGGCCCAGGCATTGCTGGTCCCCGGCGCCAGGGGGCAGGGCAGGGTGTGGAATGGGTCTGTCCATGGCTCAGGGCAGATGCTGCGCTTCATGTCTCCTCCCTGGCTTCCTGGTGTCCACCCCCTCTGCAGGGGAGCGCTGGCGCCCTGCTGGCAGGCATGGCAGGGCTGGCAGGGCCTCGTCTGGTGAAAGCCTGGAGCTCCGGGCCAAGCGGCCAGCCCCAGACAGATGCCTTCCAGGAGCACTGAGAGGAGGGGTCAGGTGGAAGTGAATGAGGCAAGCCAGCAAATGCCAGGGAGAGGGTGAACAAAGCTCAGCGCCGGAGAAATGGGACACAGGCCATTGCTAGTGCCAGGCTGACCTCAGGGACTAAAGGGCAGGACGCAATGGGGGCGCCCCTCCCCAGCCCTGGCCGTGGCGCGCAGACAGCCCCCCATATGGCTTCCCTCCTCCCCAGAGCCTAACCAAACACGCTATGTCTGCATTTGTACAAAACGTGTACAGAGTGTGAGGGAGACACATATTTTAAAAAGAACAGCCCACAGTGAATATCTAGTTTCTAACTGGAGGGGGCCTCTTAAACAAAAACAAGGAAATAATAAGCACAATAGAATTTTAAAGCTTAAAATATAAACAAATAACAAACGACATACAAGGAAAAGTATTTTTACCATAAACGGGAACAGGTTGACACTTTCTTATATAATATAAGTGTGTGCGCACATGCAGAGGACCTTCTGGGAGAACAGACTTGCCTCCCAGAGCCGCCTCCTCTGTGGGGCATTTGGTGTCTGCAGGGCTGGATGGGAAGAAAGCCCACCCTCCAACACAAGGCCTTTGTATCTTTTGAGATGTGCAGTCCACACCCATGATGTGGGACAGGTCCTGTCTGGGACTTTCCTTTCACGTCCGCTGGCACTTACATTCCCACGTCACAGATGATGTCCTGGGTGACTGGAGATTCCAAAAGGGCAGCTAGGACTTGGAGCGAATGCAGGAGGGTGTCCGACTCGTAATAATGATCCCAACATCCGTAGCCACTGCAGAGGGAGGGAGCAGGCAGTTGAGCCTCAGAGATACCCAGGGGAGCCCGGGCAGGGGAGCAGGGGCCTGTGGGCCCACTGAGTTAGGATGTGCAGGGGTGACCCTGAAGTGTAGGTACATTTTAAAGCCTCCCGGGTGATTCTATTGTGCAACCAGAGTTAGAATCATTGCTACAAGAGATGATGCATTTTGTTGGAAATTAAGAAAAGTCGGGCCCCATCCCTTTCTCTGAGGTGTAACAATGATCAATTCTCATGTCAAAAAGCATCTGCCCTCGGATTTTTGTTTTAAACCTTTAATATGGCCAAAATCACACTGATCTATGAGAAAAGGATGCAAAATAAACAAAGCTGTACCCACAGAAAAACATTCTTTAGGCAAGAAAGATCATTTATAACCATTCAAAATAGCACTCACACAGTTGCTGCTGAGTTTCTTGCTATAGATACTTGTAGTGGACTAAATAGTGTCCCTGAAAAGGTGTGTCCAGGTCCTAACTTCCAGAGCCTCTGGATGTGACCTTACTTGGGAAAAGGGTCTTTACAGATGTAATTAAGGATCTGGAGATGAGACAACCCTGGATTATCTGGGCAGGTCCTCAGTCCAGTGACAAGTGTCCTTAGAAGAAAGGAGATGACAAGGCAGAGGCTGGGGGGACGCAGCCACGAGGAACTGGAAGCTGGACGAGGCAAGAAGAACCCTCCCCTAGAGCCTCTGGAGGGGGCAGAGCCCTGCCCATGCCCTGATTTTGGACTTCTGGCCTCCTGCACTGTGAGAGTCCATTTCTGTTGCTGTAAGCCCCCTGGTTTGTGACAATCCCTTACAGCAGCCCCAGAAAACCTAATGCAATGATCAGTGATGTCATAAAATGTGAAGGCTGGGTTGAGGGCAATTTCTTGGTATAGACTCTAATAATAAAATGTAGAGTATTCGTAAACCACTTTTAATGCTCAGAAAGTTTTCTTTCCTACCAGGCAGCAGCTGGGAAGCGGTGTTGCAAATGCTGAACAAACTTCACCCACATGAACATGAACCTCCAACAGGCATTTGCCATTTTTAATGCCTGGAAAAGCATTCCTCTCAGCCTTTGGTTCTGATAAGAGGGAAAGCTCTGGTTCCAAGATGAAACGGGGTTGAGGAGACCCCCCCGTGAGGGACTGAGACCAGGGATGTCCTTTCTAAGGGACAGGTGCCTGTCGCATGGATCCTCACTCCCAGGGAGCTCCAGGACATGTGTGATAGCAAATCACAGTGCAGCCAGATATCCGGGGCTGAAGTAGAGCCACTGGCCTCACTCTCACCCCTCCGGCGGGCCACCAGTGGGAGGGGCACCTTATAGCAGGGGCCCATCCCTAAGTGCCCGCAGTCCATTCTGGGTGGCAGCCTTCCATATGCAAAGCCTGCAGAACTGGTTCAAGGCATGCAGCTGGCCTTCCTGGCAAGGATCTACAGATTTGTGAGCAGCCTGCCCAGTGGCACCAGCTGTTCATTCTCCTTCCAGGTGCCCCTTCTGGGGTGGGAACGGGATCCCCGACTGGCAGGGGCAGGAAGAGCTGTGCTCAGTGATGCGACTTGGCTCCCCTCCTGCCTCAGTTTCCTCTCTGCAAACTGTGCCTAATGATAATCACGAACCTGCTCAGCACACCATGAATGAGAGCCCAGCTTAGCTGGGTCCTTACCCGCTTGATACAAATACATCATCCTGGGATCCTTAAGATAAAAACCTCCCCCTTCTAAAATGACAGGTCCAGATTTGAGGGCCGGGGTGGGGAAAACCAGGGCAAAGAAAGGCATGATGGTCTAACTGGAAGCACGTGGGCAGTGATTATTCTGGGCGGCTGGGCTGCGACTGCAACCCCTCTGGGGGATGGAATGACAAAACGTGACGATCAAGCCGGGAGCTCAGGAGGAGAGGTCCCTTAGAAGGTACTGGCCTTGGCAACCCAGGAGTCCAGGGCCTGGCAGTTAGATGAGGAACTTCTTCAAGACCAAATTCAGTGAGGGTGTAAATGCTCTTGGATATTATGGGAGACACAGCCTGAACTGAAGTCAGAATTCCAAGGATAGAAGTCAACCTAAGGAAGAAAATGAACTGGAAAGGACAGATTTGTCCCTAAGGGCAAATACAAAAACATCTGGGAGAAGACGGTCCTGTTTATGCCACGTCCAGAAGCAAGAATGGGCCAAGGCTGGGGACACGACTGGCTGGGACCTGTGAAGACTGAAGTGGAACCAGGGAAGCAGGGAGGGCAGCTGTTGTTCCAAGTCAGCAAAGAAGCATAGCTTCTAAGATTCCTACTGTGTGGCAACTAATTGCTTATCTTTGAATAAGGGTAGGTGCAAAGGGAATGAAGGAACCAGCTTTCCTGAATCCTGCAAGAAGGCAAAGCTTAAACTCATTTATGGCGAGATGCTGAGACCCTAACTGAAACCTGTTCACAGCCAGATAGGGAAATCACGACCTGGGAAGGTGGGGGTAAATCAGAAGCAGCCCAGCTTTGAAATCAGCAGCCCCCTACCATAAAACTCACCTCATCTAGGTGCTCGACGTGGGAACGTAGGATGACCCAGCCTTGCTGGGCCTGCTCATTCAGCGGTGGTAAGCAGGCCCCTTCGCAACAGGCTTGCATTATCTACAGCTCTCAATATCAGCCCCTCTTCCTCTCCCTTTGGCCGGGGGGACTGATGCAGATGCCCCTACCTGCCCACCCTGGGGTGTCTGTGTGTCTGCTCTCACCATATTTCCAGTTCTGGTCCAAGCCTGTATCTGGCTCCTTTGTGTTTGGCGATTTCAATACCTATAGGTACAGAGAAAGAGAGAAAGAGCAATTTCAGCTCCTATATCATGTTCAAAAGAGGATAAAACACTCTGCTGCAGTAGGTGTGATGATAAACAAACAAACAAACAAACAAAAGCTCTCCGGGATCTTCCAGATCTCCCTGCATGAAATAAGAAACAGGGCCAGCAGGGCAGCCCTTTAGGACCATAGAGGAGGAGCAGGAGGAACAGGAGGAAGTCACACCCTGGTCATTTATTAACAGCAGATGCGGCAGACCCTGCGCAAGGAGAAGGCAGCACTTGAAGGTCCCCCACCCGCAGTGGCACCCAGGCAGGCACCAGGGTCCGGGCAGTGGCTTCTAGCGTGCCGTCTGCGGAGGGGAGGCCAGCTCAGTGGGGACTCAGCTCTGGCCACCCAAGACCACTTCTCTTCACCCCAACTAGATATGCTCTGAGCTCTGATAAGATGAAAGCAGGAGGAAAGCTCAGCAGGGAGGGTGGCCATCCGAGGCATGTGGCTAAGATGCCCTCACTTGGACCTTCCTGCTGCTGCTCCTGGCCAGCCCTTTGCAGGAAGCTGCTCCGTGCAAGACGACCTGGGGGGACCACATCTGCAGGGTTGCCCGGGGCAGCCCCACTTTAGGTGTGGGTATGAACAGCACAAACTTTCACCCTCAAAGGTGAGCTGGTACCAACCGACCACACCCTTGTCTCTAAGCTTGCAGGCCACCCCTCATTCCATTTCCCTCTTTGGGACGGCTTCTCCATGTCCACCTACCAGGAAGGTCCTCAGGCACCAGAGACCACCCAGCGTAGGGCACGTCTTCACAACATCCTCCCTAGTGGCCGGGCACCCTCTCCCCTCACACAGCCATGGAAGCAAGTGAGAAAGACTTCATTTTAAGGGAGTCAAAGGAGGCTGTGTAGGATGCCCCTTTCAAGTAAGTTGTTCTTCAGGTTATGAAAACTGAACTTCCAAAATGCCTCAGAAGGCTGTCCAGTGTGCCCACACTCTACCTCACTGAATGAACACGGCCCGGAGGAGCTCCTCTCTAGCTACGACACATGGGACCCTGAGATATTTGAAGGCAGGTAAGCCCAGCCCTCCTCTCTTTATCTCTACCTCCACCACCACACTTTGCTCCCCAGGCACTGTGAAGCCCACCCTGCCCCACTTCCCCAGGAGAACTTAGGACTTACACGGGAAGATCGTTACTCACTATCTTATCTGTTCCCGCGCCCAAGGCTGCGAGGGGCGGCAGCAACGCTGTGTGTGCGTCACGAGCAGGCGGGGGCTCGGCCACAGAGGACCTTCGGCCCCCCGCCTGCCCTCCCCTAGCCGACCGAAGACTCACTCTTTAAAATCCTTTGCAAATTGCCCTCAAAGTCCAAGGCCCACTGGTTGAGCGCGCAGGTGGCCACGGTCACCTTCCGGCCCATCCTGGACGCAGTCACCTGGGCAGGAAGCCGACCGGACAGCGGTCCTTCTATCCCAGCGAGACAGGCGGCCCTGACACCCGTCCTTCCGGGTTGCCCCGCCGCGTCTTGATAGGCCAGGGGCGGACAGGACCGCAAGGAAGCCACATCTGGGTCAGCCCGCAGATAGCCCGGCCCCTCCAGCAGATCGCCCTGCCCCGCCTGTGGATAGCTCCGCCCCGAAGTTCGCCCCGCCCCGCCAGGCCTGACGGGGATTGGGCCAGGGACTTGACGACAGAGCCCCTGCGTCAGGCCCCGCCCCCATGTCGCCCCCCCCCCCCACTTCGCCCCAGACCTGACGGGGACTGGACTGCAGAGGGGCCGTGTCAAGCCCCGCCCACGGAGCTTACTGCCGCGCCTGCGCAGAAGGGAGGCTCGCCCCGTTCTTCCCTCGAGCTAGGGGTAGGGTGGGTGGCCGGATGGGGTGCTGACACAGCAGGTGGGACGGTCGCCACTTCCTGGCGCGCAGGTGAAGGGCCCGGCTCGCTCGGCTGCCCCACCCCTCTGTTTTATACCCCGCCTCCCGACAAACTGCACCTAAATGTGCTTCTGCAATTTGATTTTTTCCTTATAATATTAGCTATGTTCTTTGCATTCTTTTTCTGCAGTTTGGCGCTCCTTTGTAGGAATAAAGCACAGTTTACCCATTCAGTAACGGGCGGCATTTCAGTTAACAGCGTTGCGCCAACACAAACGCACTGCTGCCAGTTTCAAGTGTCACCTCTGGGGGCACTAGGTAAAATTGCAGTATTTCCAGAATCTCTCGCCTGGCCTTAGAGCATCTCCATATCAATAGGTGTTCCCAAGGGGTGTAGGGAAGAAGTTCATCTCCATACAATAGGTAATTACAGGGGAGATTGAGGGCATAACTGGACTGGAGAGGTTGGGTGGGGTCCCTTTTTTGCAGCCTGGTCACTAGAGACGCGGGCGAGAGGAAGGCGATGACTGCTTGTACGCAATAAATGGGTTTCTCCCACTTTATTTCTCCCTTTGACTGATTTCGGTTTCAAAGGAATTTTGCCCCAGGAGGTCCCCCCCACCCCCGGAGTTACAGACACCTATGGTTTCTGTGTACCTAAGCTCCTCCATGATTTATGCCTACCTGCAGCTTGGCTATTAGTAGGATTTGCACATGTTCACCTTTACTAAATATTGCCAAATTTCTTCCTTTAAGTGATTTTTGTTTTTCTTTCCACATGTCATTCTTTAGTTCATTTAGGGCAGGAATCCATTTTCCCCCATATGAATAAGTATCTCACCTTCACTGATTAAATAGTCCATCTTTTTCTCCAGATTTGCAATTCTGTCATACATATACATGTATTCACATTTAAAATAATGTTTTTCCTGTTTCTAGAATAATGCTTGTTCATGATAGACAATTTGAAAACTTCAGAAAAGCACAAGAATGTTTATATGTTAATTCATTTAATCTTCACTTCAACTGTTAAGGGTAGTTCTCATTCCCAGAAATCTCTCAATTCTTTCTGGTCTCTGCTCAGACATCTCCTGCCAACCAAGGCAGATATTAGGCCCGGGGCAGGAAGAGAGAGGAACTTTCAACATCTGGTAGCAGCAGAAAATAAGGAAGTACTCAAAGAATGATGGGGAAATGCTTTTTTTTTTTTCAAGGAGTCCCTTTGAAGGGGCTCCCACTGGCTAAATATGGGACAATTTGAGTATCCATAGGATGACTTTTTTTTAAGAGTTAAAAAGAGTAATGATTTTGTTAGGAAGGAAAGGACTTGGCTTGGTGTCGCAGGGAAGTCAGATATAGTGAGAAGAGAGACCAAAGTCAAGAAAGCAAAGTAAGTTTTAATATACTCTGCACAGAGTAACAGAGCGGGCCTGCCTAAGACAAGACAGGCCTGGATGCTCATTCTAAGGCTTCTTTTATATGATTTTTGGCAGGGCAGAGAGGTCCTTGATTGACAACTGTCAGCTCTCTAGGTTTGTTCTGTTTGGTGAAATGGGGACAGGGGCTGTGCCATGCCTGTGCTTCTAATGTTTCTCATCTGGGGAGACCCTGGACATTTCCTGAGTCACTCTTGGACCCTGTGGCTTCATCTGATTAACTTTCTGAGTCATTTCTGGCAGTGGGTAAAATTGTAATATTTCCAGAATATCTTGCCTGGCTTTAGTACATGGGCATATCAACAGGCGTTCAGAGGTGGAAAGAAGTATGGCTTTAGTGCATTTGCATCATTCCTCAGGGGTGGAGAGAAGTTCATCTCCATATCAATGGGTAATTACCTGGGCCAGGAGGGCTTATCTGTATTCGAGAAGTGAGGGGAGGGCCAGTTTTGCTTCTGCTGGAGCAGGAGAGAGAGAAGGCTCCGGACTGCAGTTTGTAAGCAATAAACGATTTTAAATGTTATTTCTCCCTTTGATTGATTTCCGTTTTTAGAGATATTTTGCTCCAGGATTTCCTCTCCCCGGACTTACACTGGCTTTCTGGCTCTATTTGATCAACTCCCTGAGTCATCTTGGGGGCCCTCTCTCCTTTTCATCCCACTCATTTTTGTCTTTCTGCCTAACAATCTCACTTATTTGTGGAATCTAAAAACAAAACAAAATGAACAAAATAGCAGTAGACTCACAGACACTGAGACGTGACTGGTGGTTACCATGGAGAGGGGCTGGGGGGTGTAGGTGCGGAGGGTGAGGGGGATAAAGGGGCCCAAAAGTTCTCAATCACAATACAAGCTGGTCACTGGGCTGGTAGTTGTCACTCGGGAGGGGAAATCCTGGGGCAGAATCCCTTTGAAATTGAAATCAGTCAAAGGGAGAAATAAAGTTTAAAACCCGTTTATTGCTTACAAGCAGTTGGCCCAAGTCTCTCTCCATCCTGCTGTAGCAGAAGAGAGCGAAAAACTCCTCAACCTCTCTGGTCCAGATAAGCCCTCACTCGCCCATCTAAAAACCTGTTGACGTGGAGATGCACTAAGTCCAGGCAAGAGATTCTGGAAATATTCCAATTTTACCCACAGTAGTACAGCATGGAGAATACAACCAATTGTTCTGTAACATCTTCCTATGTTGACAGATTGTAACTCCACCAGTGGGGGTGAGAATTTAATAATGTGGGTAGCTGTTGAACCACTGTGTTGTATACTTGAAACCAATATAAGATTGTATATCAATTATACTTCAATTAAAAAAAAAAGAATGATCCATCATAAAAAAGTTAATGACAGTACAGGGTCATAGCTCAGTAAGTAAAAAAAGAAATCCATTAATTTGACAAAAATTTAAGTGAGGGAAATTCTGTACAGAAAAATGCCAACTTGTGAGAGCAAGAGAAACTCCATTTTAAAAAGGCCATCTTAAGCAGGAGGGCTCAGCCCCGACCTAGTTCTAAGAAAACTTTGTTTCAGTTACTGGAAAAACCACCCGTTGTTCCAGTGACCCTCACCCCAGATAGTTCCCTAGCAACCACCTCAAGGTCCAGACACTCAAGGTCCAGACTCTCCTGTCCCTTAAAGATAACATACCTTACATGTTACATCAGCCGGCAGCTTGGCACCAGCTGGACTCAACCAATAAAGAATGTACAAGCCACCCTTACTTTAAATCATCCAACCAGCACAGGCCAGGTGCAAGTTCCTTTCTTCCTGCACCTTGTAATCCATAAAAGCTTTGTCTGCCCTGGGCTCGGGGCTCACATTCCTGACCCGCTGCATTGGTGAAGGTTGTGGGTCCAAGCTCGAGCTTGAAATAAATGACCCTTTTGTGTTTGCATCAGAATCGGCTCCTTGGTGGTCTCTCAGGGACTCGCGACTAGGGCACAACAAACTAATAAATGTTAAAGGAAAGATGAAATTAGAAAATCACCCCTTTGCACCAAGAAGAGCTTCAGGCATCATTAGCTGCTAACTAACCAGCAGGTTATTTGGGAACAGCACATGTATGCACTCTCAGAGTATCACCCCATTAGTTACTCATTAATCACCAAAGGGAAAAATGGAGACTTCTGGCAGAAACTACCTGAGCCCTGTGATTGAATGTGTCACCAACAGCGGGACAAAGTGACATCATGTTGCCCTGAAATGATGCATGAAGACACACTACCATCTTTGCGGTACAGTATCCTGCCCTAAAATGCATAACCCCAATGCAAGGATGAGGAAAACTGCCAGGTCCAGATCAAGAGATGTGTTGCAAAAGGCCAGCCTTGACTCTTCAAAACTGTTTCATCATTAAAGACCAAAAACATTTTTTAAGAAAAGAAGATGGGCTGGGGCAGTGCCTTAGATCAAGGGAGGCTAAAAGCCACGATGACAAGGGCACAGGGTGGCTTCCCACTGGATGCTGGGTTTTAACAAGAACTATAAAGGACATTACTGGGACAACTGGGAGAAAATAAATGTGGACAGTGTGTCAGATAACAGCACTGAATTGTTGTTACATTTTCCAAATGAGGTCATTTTATATTGGTAACGTAGGGGAATGTCCTTGTGTTCAGGAGATGGATATTGAAGTATTTGGGAGGAAGGTATCCTCTGCAGCTAATTAATGGTTCAGGGAAAAAAAAAGGGAGGGGGAAAAAATAGAAGGAGGAAGGCTGAATATAGGTATGTGAGTGTTTACTGTATATTCAACTGGCTTGTATGTGTGACATTCTTCAAAATAAAAACTGCAGGAAAATAAAATAAGTGTCTCTGTGAGGGACATAGAGATGGGCTGTCCAGATCCCTATGCAATAAGGCCTTGGTCCCAAATGTGGCTAAAAGGGTGGGCAGACACCTTCGGTTGCCCACCCCTCCAGGGGCTGCCTGGGTTGTACAGCTGCTCTGCCCAAGGTCATGCCCTTGCAAGGGTGGCCCCTGTCCAGTGACTGACCTCTGGAGGCAGGAGTATATGGCTTAGCCATTTCTGCCCAGCTGGGGGCTCTCTTGTCACCTGAGTTTCCCTTGCTGCTGGCCCAAAGGGGTGGGGAGCGGGGAGCGGTTAGCTTGCTGCTCACCGTCTTCCTCTGCTCAACCCTGTTGCTTGCTCCTAACCCATCTCTACACGACACGTGTGATCCCTACCCTAAACTCCATCCCCTTCACTTCCTGGGGAACCCGACCTACCTGACACCCCGAGATGAAACTGCTACACTCCTACCTGCTCTGACCTCCATCTGAGCTCTCATCTTCTGACACCCCACACAGCTCCTTGATCACGTGTTTATTAATTACTAATCCCACCAAGGGAGCCCCGAGCGCAGGGATGTCTTGTCGGCTGCCCTGGACCCCGACCTGCCCCTGGCACGCCAGCTACTCAGGAAGGGTCTGCTCCGCGTCTTTGAAGCCTCGTTCGCAAAAGAGGAAATCAAGGCACTGGGGAAGCCTCTCGCCGCGACAACTCGCAGCAACACCGTGGAGTCCCGCTGGGGTCAAAGTCCTGCCGTCTCTCTTCCGCGGGGCGCGCCCTCGGCCGTCAATCTCGCGCTCTGCCGGCGCTGAGTGGCTCGCGGAGAGGACCGGCATCAGCCCAGGGGGCGGGGCTGAGTTTGGCGGCCAATCGTGGGGTGCAAGGGCCGCAGACCGCGCCTCCTATTGGTCGTCTATAGCAACAGGTCAGCCTGGGGGCCGGGCGGCGGTGTCCACAGCAGGCCTGGACCTCGGGGCGGCGCAGCGCCGAGCGGGACGCGCAGGTGAGTGGAGCGCAGGTGAGGGGTCGCGCGCAAGTGGGCGGATGAGTTGAAGGGGTCACACATGTGAGGGGCGCGCGAAAGTGAGGGTCCCTGCGCGGGGGGTGGTTGCGGGGGAGATGTGTGCGCAGGTGAGGCCTAAGGCCTCTGCACGAGCGAGGAAGGGAACAGTGCTAGTGGGCAGAGGGCGCGTGTATGCAGGTGAGGGGGCCGGGGATGTCGGAGGCGGCCCTTCGGGGTGCTCTGCCCGGGTGGTCGGGAGCCCGGGCGAGCCAGGTGAGTAATAACTGGGCCCAGTTGGCCGGTGCCTTCCTCGGGTGCCCCTCAGGAGCCAGTGTTGTGCCCGGCGACAAGGTGGGAGCAGGTGGAAGAGGACGCCGAGCTGCTTTTCTAGGAATGGGTTAGGTGGGCGGCCCGCGAAGAGGTGTGGGGGGTGCGCCTAAAGGGGCCTCTTTCCTTTTCCAGCCAGCCCTACCTACTTAAAAGAGTGATACATTGCCTCTTTCCTGAACATTTTATGATGTTGTTTAAAAGTCTTTTTAAGGGTAGAAATTGATCTGGTACCATTTTCCATGAAAGGTGAGGAAAGGTGGAAAGGAAGAACCATTTTTGTGGAAGCCTGGGAGACTCCTGCCACGTGCTGGGCATTTCCCCCCAGACAGGCTCTGTTCTTGTGCTCAGAACAGCCTGCGTCTTAGGCATCACCGCAGCTCACAGAGGAGGGGACCGAGGCTATTGAGAGGTGACCTGTGGTGAGCCGCAGAGCCGGGGTGTGGCGTGTGCCTGACACTGTGTGTACCAGGCAAAGTGGCTGGGAGATGAGACCGCCCTGTCCTCCCCCTCACACGCCCATCTTACACTTCTGAGCCTTGAGAATCATAAGACTGGAGATTTTAGAGGTTGAGGTAAACATTTTCAGTGCTATTCATGGGCCTAAGCTGCAGTTTCCACTGCGAGAAAGTAAAGACAACTGGTAAACCAGCTCCTGTCGGTCAGCCGTAGGAATGAAATAAAACACGCCCAGAACACCTCCTTCTCCCGTTTCCAGCCGTCTGTTGCCAAAGATGTTACACGCCTATTACAAGACTCAGTGCCTAAAACGGAGGTGACTCGTGGGTGAATGAACTCTATAATCTCAAAATATTTATTTGGCCCGTTTTATTCCCTGGAACAGAAGCTTCTTCCTGTTGGCAGCATTCTGTTTGGCTTTTCCATACTTAGTTCTGAGCCTGTACATTGCTGTTCCTTTTGAAGTTTTCCAGCGTGTTTGATCAGAGTAACTGCCCCACACCAGGCTCTGTATTCTGAGTTTTGTGGCTGTAGGGATGGGCGGACTCTGCCCACACAGAACTCTTCACCGGCTTATACATCACTGTTATCTGTAAACTATCTGGGTACATTAAGTGATGCGGCCACTGTTCCCACACGACACATGAAAATATCTTTCATCCTTGGAAAAGTTTAAAATAAATGCATATTTGTATGAAATTCATATTCACATTTTAAAAAAATGAGTTTGAAGAGGTCTATATATATAAACAGCTCACCAGAAGTAAATTTGCCTTTCATTCTTTCAGATACTCTTGTATTATTGTTTTTACCACCTATGTCTAAATAATTTGCTTTTACCACTCCCAGCATTACACGTTGCCTCCTGCACATCTGGTAGTCAGTCAACAGCCAGGTTAACTGCTCCTTAGAGCAGAAGACGTGGGACTCGAGAGAGCTGCTGAAAGAATGCCCAGGGGAAGGGAAGGGGAGGGCCGAGGGTGACACTGCTGTACACCAGGCAGGAACCAGTCCCCACGGTCCCAGTGGAGTGGCGAGTAGAAATGATACGTTTTGCTGGGCAGAGTATGCAGGAAAATTAGTGCTGTGTATGACAGCTTCATTAGAGCTTCCAGGAAAAGAAAATTAGTGACAGATGCACAGAAACCTTAGCAAATGGAAAACATGAGATAACCATTAACTCTAGGAAAAATAAAGTCACACAGGGGTGGGGAGGGGTGTTTTATATGAGACCCAAACAAAGGGACATGCAAACATGTTCTAAGCAGAGAAGAAGCAGGTGTCAGGAAGGAGATGAAGCATCTCCCAGGACAGTAAAGACCCTCCTGTGCCTGGAGCAGAGGATACAGGGGAGAATGGGGAGGAAGGGAGGTAAGAGCAGGTCATGAGAGGGTTCTGAGCCATGGTCGGCCCTTCTCCCATGGTGTGAAGGCCATTCTGCCACCATTTGCAGATAAAGTGATATGAACAAGTGCAGAGGTGGGGGAGCTGGGTGGGAAATCACTGCAGATTCCAGGAACATGACTGAGGTGCAGTGGTCTGTCTTTGGCCTGAGTCTGCGGTCCTGGACAAGGTAGGGAGTAGGTGTGCCAAGGGGCCAGCCCCGCAGAGCCCGAGAGAAGTGGCATATGTGGCAGGGAGGTGCAGTGGCTCTGCCCCGCAGGACCACTTGATTGGGCCGTCTCTCTTTCCTTCAGGTCCTAATGGCTGCAAAGTCCCAGCCCAACGCTCCCAAAACCAAGAGTCCGGGCAGCGTCGCCAGTGGCAAGGCTGTGACTCAAGGGCAGTGGGGCCGCGCCTGGTAGGGTCTCACCCATCTTCCCAGCTAGAGAGTAAAGTGGGGTCTTAGTGAGAGGGTGCCAACCTTTGGGATTTTTAAGGACCTATTAAAAAAATTTTTTTTTGTCATTAAGACTAATGAAAAGTAAGCAGTTTCCCATTTTATAAAGGGACAACTTAGAAAAAGAAGAAGCTAAAACTGACTTCAGGACAGCTGGTACCCTGCCCAGCTAGGTAGCTCATTGTCATAGTCCACCTTGGGACCTGGCATGTGGGGACGTGGGTGTGGGTGGGAACGGGGAAGCCTCCAGCCTTGTGGGTTCCAAAAGGCTTCCCTGTGTTCCTGTCCTGGGCCCTGGGCTTTGTGTGGTGCGCCCTCCCTCGTTGAGTGGCTTCTCTAGGCCAGTGGGGGAGGCCTTTGCCTGAGAACTAACAGCCTTCTCTCGTGAGGTACTGGCGGCCCGAGCAGTGGGACGCATACACCCAGCAAGCCATGCTGTGTGCAAGTTCAGGTGGCAGGCAGGAGGGCCCGCATGACCATGTCTTCGGCTCCCACAGGGAGGTGGACTGGTTTTCCTTGACGAGCATCGTCTTCCTGCTGCTATGTGCACCCTTGATTGTGTACTACTTCATCATGGCCTGTGACCAGTATAGCTGCTCTCTGACCGCCCCGGTGCTGGACGTCGCCACCGGCCGGGCTCGTCTCACAGACATCTGGGCGAAGACTCCGTCTGTGACGAAGAAAGCGGCCCAGCTCTACGCCTCGTGGGTCACGTTCCAGGTCAGCCCTTCCAGCCAGCGAGCCTGGGATGCATAGGGTGCAGAACCTCCCTGCCTGCTGGGTTAGTCCCGGCCTTCTGTCTGGGAAATGGGGTCCTGGCCCAGGTTGGCATTCTCGTTCCCAGGACCTGAAGGTCCCAGCGTTTAGGCTGTAGAGTCCCTCTCCTTTCAGGGCCCTTGGTCCCTTTGGTAAAGTGATTAGGGGCAGCAGGAGTCACCACTGTCTAAAAGCAGAACATCAGAGGATGAACGGATAACCACAGTGTAGTCACCTGCACAGCAGAATATTACTCAGCCATAAAGAAGAAAGGTCTGACACCGGCCACAGCACGGTTGGACCTCAAGGACATGATGAGCAAAGGGAACCAGCTGCACAGGCCACATAGCATGTGATCCACTATGTGAAATGCCCACAAGAGGCAGATCTGTGGAGACAGAGTGGATCAGTGGCTGCCAGGCACTGGGGGGTGGGATGGGGAGAGACTGCTGATGAGGATGGGGGTCCCTTTCGGGAGGGTGGAAACGCCCTGGATCCAGGCAGTAGTGATGGTTGCATGCCCTCGTGAATGCACTAAATGCCACTAAGTCGTGTGCTTTCGAGGGTGAATTGTCTGGTGTGTGAGTCATCTCACTGTCCAAAGGTGAGTGGGCAGGACTCATGGGTCCTGATGGGGGTGAATGAGCCAGTGGGAGGGAGATGCCCCCATGCTTTAGATGGCCGTGCCCTCCCTATGGGCTCCCCCCAGAGGTGCAGCCACAGCTCTGAGGGTCATGAGCACTTCTGGAAGAACAACAGGCCAGTGACCAGTCAGGACTCACGGCCACACCTGTCATCTCACTAAGAGCAAGGCTGTGCTGTAACAGCAGGGCCTCTGGGCCTTGGGTCACTGGGCTGAAACCTGTGTTTCAGGTGCTTTTGTACATGGTGCTTCCCGACTTCTGCCATAAGTTTCTGCCGGGCTACGTGGGTGGCGTCCAAGAGGGTGCCGTGACCCCTGCAGGTAACCTGAGCCCAGGACCACCCCTCTCACTCACCCGCTTGCCCCCCACCCCATGCTGCTTCTGCCCCAGGCTGCTCATGGGCAAAATCCGAGTGAACTTGGGGAATCGCCCCAGCGGCCAACTTCGTTGCCTTGAGGGCAGCCCAGCTAGTGGAGCAACTCTCCACCAAGAACACCCCTAGTCCACCAGTGGTGTCTGGGGTGGGGCAGGGGAGCTTTTGTTTAGGGCACCTCATGGTTTCCTGGTCCAGTCATGCACCACGGTTGCCGAGAACCCCCGAGGAGCCCAGCAGGTGGACTCCCACCCGGTCCTGCCTGCGGGGGCCCCAAGGGGCATCTCCCTCTGCTCCTGCTCCAGCCCGGCCCCTGCCAGCCAGTCACTCAGCCTGTTCAGTTACAGAGAATCCACACCTTTTTCCTCTTCCTCGTCCCTGACAGTGCGAGGTGTGTGCCTGGTGTTTCAACCTGGGGCTGGAATTGGAGCAGCTGCTGGGCGCTCAGGGCTGGGACCTAGGGGCCTCAGGGCCTACACCTGGGCAGCTGAGGCCCTTGGAGCAAGTAGGGCCTAAGCCGGCTGCCTTCCGGCTGGGAAGATGCTTTGATCTCTGAATCTTCCCCGCACAGGCGTTGTCAACAAGTATGAAATCAATGGCCTGCAAGCGTGGCTCATCACACACCTCCTGTGGTTTGCAAACTCTCACCTCCTCTTCTGGTTCTCGCCCACCATCATCTTTGACAACTGGATACCACTGCTGTGGTGTGCCAACATCCTCGGCTATGCCGTTTCCACCTTCGCCATGGTCAAGGGCTACTTCTTCCCCACCAATGCCCAAGACTGGTATGTTCCTCAGTAGCAGGCCAAGCCTGCAGTGGAAAGCGGGTGCTTTGACTCCTTGCCTTCTGCATTACCAGGAGGTGGGAGGTTGTAAAGCCCGAGGACTGAGAATCCTTGAAGAAGGAGCTTGGTGGGGCTTGCTTGTCTCTGGGAGCATCCTTTCTAAACATCTCGGTAGCTTCTCCTGCTTCAGGAATAATGCAGTTGAATGCAGATGACCAAGTCTGACCTCAACTGAGTCACCCCTAGGGTGCCATGGGAGCAGGAGGCGGGGAAGGAAACTTGTGGCTGGGGACTCGGGCAGCCCATTGCCTCTACTTCTGGAATGGCAGTGTGGCCCAAAAGGATCGTAGTGAGGAGTCTTGTTATCCCGTTGGTTCTAATGTAACAGCTGTCCAGGGAGACACCCCTGCTGATTGGTGTCCATTCTCATGAAAGCCCTGGGTTGGACAGTTGTCAGCCAGCCAACTGGCCAGCCAGCTCTTCAACTTTCCACCTATCCACCCACCTACCCATCCATCCATCCATCCATCCACCCATCCACCCATTGATCTACCCATCCACCCACGCAGCCATCCACCCCCATCATTCACCCCTGCCTCCGTCAGTCCCTCCATCTATCCCTTGCACCCTCCGTCAACAGAAATCGCTGGGCTTCTCTTGTGGACAGGTGTGAGCAGTGGGGCTTTACCAGTCTCCTGTTCTGGGGCTGCTTACAGTCCAGTCTCGGAACCCCAATAAAGCACGGTGCACTTCCCCTAACTACGTGGCTCTTGGGGACTGTCTGTGTGGTGATGAAACAACGAGGCTGCCCTTCTGGGCCTCATAGTCATTTCCCCTGCTTTATAATCACATCAGCTGCTGCAGACTTTGTATTTTCTTCTTCTATCCTGAGGGAAATGGACATGAAAATGTTTTCAAATGAACACAGAAACCGCGTGTACAGAGCAAGTTATACCTAATGAGGGTGCACATGGTCATTCAGCTGATTGTCCAGTTAACCCTGGAGAGGGCTGTGCGGCTGGGTAACCAGGGCCACAGGGGTTAAAACCTTGTCAGTGGGGGCGGGTGTGGGCCTGGGGCCTGTTTCCTGGCCCTGAGCATGGAGCTTTCTTCACTCTACTTTGGCATAATTTGCAAATTCACCTGCCCACAGGAGGCCTGGATGCCCCCGTCCACCTCACGCTGTGCGCTTGGCGGCAGGGTAGGATCTTTGTCCCACTGAGCCAGTTGTGCAGCTCTCTGTGCCACGCCTCGGAGACCTGGAGGAGGGCAGAGAGAGCGTGGCCAGGTCTCCCTGCTCCCCGGGACATGGCGAGCCTCCCCAGGGCTTCTCTCTGAAGGCGTCTCTGCTGAGCTGGAGCTGACAGCTCCATGGCAGGAAATGAGGATGCGGGGAGATGAGGGGACCGTGTCATGAGATGCACTTTTTTGCCATCTGTATGTTTTATTTCTCTTTCTAAGCAAATTCACAGGCAACTTCTTTTACAACTACATGATGGGCATTGAGTTTAACCCTCGGATTGGGAAGTGGTTTGACTTCAAGCTGTTCTTCAATGGGCGCCCTGGGATTGTCGCCTGGACCCTCATCAACCTGTCCTTTGCAGCCAAGCAGCAGGAGCTCTATGGCCACGTCACCAACTCCATGGTCCTGGTCAACGTCCTGCAGGTAGCCTGTCCGCGACAAAGCGTGGGAGCCCTGCCATGTGCCGCGGGCTGGGAAAACCCGAGAGCCGTTGCTGCCCAGGGGCCCTACCCCAGCGCCTCCCGAGGGGAGTGGCTCCATCCCTCGCACGTCTGGGAGCAGGGTAGTGAGCGTGTGGTGACAGGCCCGTCCTTGCGTGAGGCTGCTGGGTTGGCCCTGGAGGCACACTATTGGGGCCTCTTTCCAGGGAGCACCTGTTAGTGGCCTGAGCCGTCAATGGGCCTGGTGATGTGGTTCTGGCATCTCTGGAAGGACCCTTGCCCGCTGTCCTGGCCACATTTACCATTAAGGGCCCCTGCAGTGTTTTTCCCGCATGGGTGCTCTGGGCCCAGCAACCCCCTTGAGGTGGGGAGATGAGCAGTGACCCATTTTCACCGTCTGCCCATCTGTCTGATGGACATTGGTGTCCTCGACCCCCACAGGGCACAGCAGTCACGGTGCTGCAGGGGCAGAGGCCGGGGCACACCTGGGTCACTCACCCTTTGGGCGCAGGGCGCCCGTGCTGCTGTGGAGTCTGGTGTCGCTGCCACCTCCCTGTGGGCTGTCCAGAGCCCTTCCATCCTGAGTGACCTTGCTCATCTCTGAGCTGCACACCCGGTGTCACCTGGGGCATGTCTGGTGCTCCGCTTTCAGCCATTATTTGTGGGTCCTCTTTGCTGTCTCAGACTGAAGACCCTCTGAGGCTCTGAGGACAAGGACTCCCTTCTCCGCCTGTCCTGCCTGGTCCCCCGTGTCCTGGGGTGGTGCAAAGCCCCGGAGCAGCCAAGGGGAGCATGTCACCAAAGTAACTCAGCCCCACCCCAGATGCCACCGCCTCCTGCTCACGTGGTTTCCTGGGTGCCCCAACTCGCACCCCATGGCTGGCATGTGGCTGCTCCTGCTTCACAGGCCATCTATGTGCTGGACTTCTTCTGGAATGAAGCCTGGTACCTGAAAACCATCGACATCTGCCACGATCACTTTGGCTGGTACCTGGGCTGGGGGGATTGCGTCTGGCTGCCATACCTCTACACGTTGCAGGTGAGGCACAGGGCAGCCCTGTAGGGTGTTGGGCTGCCTGGCCCCTGGCTGCCCTGCGAGCAGCATGTGGACACACCCTGGCTTTGGTTGCACATGGGTGTCTGTGCCGGGGGCAGGGAGGCTTGGGAAGGGAGGCTGCTCTGTGCCCAGGAGGTAGGCAGCCCTGCTGCATCAGTGTGCTCGGGCGTTTCCTGTCTCCCAGGCCTTGGCCCAGAAGGCTGAGACCCTGGGTGGGCAGAGCCAGCTCCCCCCGAACCCCTCCACTGGGTGTGTGGACACTGTCCTCTCTGTGTCCTCACATTCTGTCCCTCTGTGCGTGTCCGTGTCCTGATCTACTCTTCTTATGAGGACACAGTCCTGGGATCGGCCACCCTATGACCTCGTTTATCTTAATCACCTCTGTAAAGACTCTAACTCCAAATACACTCACGTTCTGAGATCTTTAGGGCTTAGGACCCCAATATGTGTATTTAGGCAGGGACAGCTCAGGCCATAGCACTTAGAGAAAAGGGTAATAATAGGTACAAAGGAAGGATTTGACTGAACTGAGATGGGGGAGCATTTATATTCATAGTTGTTCAAATCTTAATGCTGAAAGGATGAGAGACCTTCTTTATTTACCTCATTGTTAAATATTTATGAGGGTCTCTGTGGCACCGGCACATGCTGGAGATTCAAGACAGGGCAGACATGGGTGGGCCCTTGGGGCTCACAGCTGTGGAATCATGAAGCCGGCAGCCCAGTGCAGGAGGGTGTGCCTGGCAGGAGTGGGGTGCTGACCCCTGAGAGAGGCTGGTGGAGGAGGCCCCGGCCTGCAGTTGGGGGTTGCCAGAAGCATCTGTAGACAACTACAGCCAGCTGAGAGCAGAACATGCCAGAAAGGCGGAATAGCACGTGCTAAGTCTGAAGGCAAGAGGGTTTGGGATGAGAGGGCAACTGGGGTGTGGCTGAGGGCAGAGTCCTGTGCCCGGAGCAGTGAGGCGGGCTGAGATGGCCAGGGTCCTCTGTAGAGCTTTGGCATGCTTCCCAGAGTTGAGGTGTCCAAACGCTGGTCTGGGGAGCCAGAGGAACCTGAGTTCCCACTTCTTTAGGGCTACCAGTGGGTGTGGGGGTAGGGGGCTTGAGCCCCTGTCCCCACAGGTCTCTGCCACATGAGGGCTGGGCAAAGCCACGGGGTGCTCTGGAGCGGTGATCTGTGGTGGGCTGGGCTGCTTGGTCCTGCAGCCGGTCACGGGCTGCACACCGCACAGGCTGTTGGGGAGAGTGGGGCCTCATCCTCGGGTTCCCCACACCCCTCCCAGCTCCCATGAGCCCCCCTGCTTTGATCTGTGTGGTGTGCTAGGCTCCTGTGGGCACCATGGAAGGCCTGGCCAGATGTCACCTGCTTGTTTGCTTGGTCATTGAGCGAAGAGGCCCGGGGACGGAGGGAGGAACTCGCCCTAGAGGACTGGTCTGGCCGGCAACCAGTGGTGGCCCGCATTGATAGGCCCTCCTCTGCAGTGTGGAGAGACAGTGAACTGCAGGATGTGCACTGGTTGAATGGTTATGTGGGCGGTAAGGATGTGGCTGACGTCAGCTGGCTGATACCCTGCGTGGCATCCTGAAGCGAGGGCCGTGGGAAGGCCAGAGAGGCGCAGCAGAGCAGGCATGGTCGGGGAAGCAGCCCTGGGCTGGCCCAGGAGTCCTGGCGTCTCATCCCTTGCTGTTGGAAACTGCTGTCCTCATGTGCTCTGCGTGGTCCGTCTGGAACTGCTGCTCCACCTGGCTGGTCACGGGCTCCCTGCCTCCCTGATTCCATGAACCATTTTCTAGGCGGGCAAAACAGTAATAATAGATCACATGAGTGTGTGTGTGTGTATCTGTGTCTGTGTATCTTACTATGTACCAGGCCTCGTTTTGGTCTCTGTATATATGTTAAGTACAAATATATATATGTATTTCATACTACATTTGTACTAGGGTTCTCCAGAGATAAAATCAATAGGACGTATAGACTGCATATGTATGCATGTACAAATGTATACATATGTGCATGTGTGTGTGTGCATGTATGTGTATACATGTACGTATACACAGAGAGAGATTGATTGGCTCTTGGGATTGTGGGGCCTGGCAACCCTAAAATCTCCAGGGCAGCTGGCGTCTGAAGGCTGTCGACCTGCAGAATCCGCTCTCATTCTGGGGAGATCAGTCTTTTATCCAACTGATTGAGTGAGGCCCCCCACGTAATAGTGAGAACCTGCTTTACTCCAAGTCTTACCGATTTACATGTTAACCTTCTCTAAAACATACCTTCATAACAACTAGTGTTTGACCGAATATCTGGGTACCATGGCCTAACTAAAGTGACGTAAAATGAACCATCACGATAGTATATTCAAATTATTATTTTTTAAGTATTAGATATTCCCTATTTATACTATATAGGACGTGTCTGTGTGTATTTGTGTATAACGTTGGAGATAGATGACAGGAAGGTAGGTAGCCAGGTGGATACACCAATGGGCACATGGCTCACCTGATCCCCTCAGCAGCCCCCGAGGCAGGGGCTTTGGTTTGCAGGAGAGGAAACTGACGCCTGGAGTGGTTGGAAGGAGACCACGCTCTGTGGCCGGGCCCCTGCCTGCTGCCGGGATGTAGCCACCCTGACCCTGCCCTCGCCCTGCAGGGTCTGTACCTGGTCTACCACCCTGTGCAGCTGTCCGCCCTGCACGCCGTGGGTGTCCTGTTGCTGGGCCTGCTGGGCTACTACATCTTCCGGATGGCCAACCACCAGAAGGACCTGTTCCGCCGCACCGATGGGCGCTGCCTCATCTGGGGCAGGAAGCCTGCGGCCATCGAGTGCGTGTACACATCAGCAAATGGGCAGAAGCACCACAGCAAGCTGCTGGCATCGGGCTTCTGGGGCGTAGCCCGCCACCTCAACTACACGGGCGACCTGATGGGCAGCCTGGCATACTGCCTGGCCTGTGGCGGGGGCCACCTGCTGCCCTACTTCTACATCATCTACATGGCCATCCTGCTGTCCCACCGCTGCCTGCGGGACGAGCACCGCTGTGCCAGCAAGTACGGTGGCGACTGGGTGCGCTACACCGCCGCCGTGCCTTACCGCCTGCTGCCCGGGGTCTTCTGACGGACCCCGGGGGGAGCCCCAGGGCAGGAGAGGCTCTGCAGCTGGGCCTCCTGGAGCGCCCACTCCAGGAGCTTCCGTTTCCTCACCCGGAAAACGGAGCAAGCCCGTCCTTGGCGGGTGTCTCCGTCAGTGTGCTGTTCTGTCCCTTTGGCACAGGGGCTTCTGGGGTCTGCGCCAGCAAAACGACCAGCTTTCTCTGTTTGGTGTTTGAGGGCAGGAGGGTGACCTGGTGCTCTTGGCAACTGTGATGACAGTGTTTCTCTGTATTGGAGCCCCAGCTGCCGCGCTGCCCAGACCGACTGGCGTGGATGCTTATGGGCCGCCGTCCCATGCCAGACCATGTCCTGCTAATGGCGTGGAAGGAGGTGGATGGAGAAGGCTGCATCAGCCCCAGGTCCACCTTCGTCACCTGCTCTGCCATAGTGAGCTGGACCTGTCAAAAGTGCCTCCTTTGGGCACAGGACATTGCATTTGTCCTAGTGGGTGTGGCGCAGCACAGGAAGGGGCCTTCTGCTTGGGGGGGGACAGTCAGAGGCCAGGCCCGGAGCATGCAGACCTGACAGCCGGGGCTCCCAGGCTCTGCTCCCCACAAGCATCCAGCAGCCTGTGCACCCTGCTGGTGCTGAGTCTAACAAGTCTGAGTCCCTTGCTTGGGTGGGGCCCCTATGAAGTGTTCCTTACTGTGGGCACTTTCCCTCAACCCTAGGATTTTCTTGAAAGCTCTCTTTAAATGTCATTGCACTGGAAGGGTTTGTGGTTCTTTCTATTAAACATTCCTGTGCAAACTTCATGTGGCCTTAGTCTCTGGATCAGGTCTTGCACACAGGCCTGGTGTCCAGTACAAGAGGGGATGTGCTGGAAATGTTTGCCCAGGTGCTCGGGCACTGCATCGCCATTTGTGTCCCCACATGGGGGGATCCACGTGGCACCACCCTGCCCCAGCTGCAGGTCCGTCCTCATCCAGGCTATCCCTGCACCGTGTGCAGAGTCCATTCCCTTTGCCAAGTGAAGAAACCCCAGCTTGGCCACCTGCCTCTCTGGCAAGTGGGTGGAGATGCCAGAAAGCAGGTGCCGGGCTTGCCGTGTGCCCACAGAAACCAAGACTGGCAGAGGCTGTGAGCCCAGTGCCAAAACCCTGGCAGGGAGGGGGTGGGGTGCACCTACCCTGTGTCAGGTTAGTAAGGCTGAACCAAGAGGTGGCCTCCTGAGCAGCCCTGGAGGGGATTGCAGGGTGGGCCCCACCACCCAGCCTGACTTCAGATTCTGTGCCCAAGGCTGGTGCCTTATGCTGCCCGTGCCAGCTCCCGGGCAACTTTGTCACAAGCCACAAGAGTGATCTGAATGCCGGCCAGCCCTGGGGAACCATTACGCTGGACCCCTCCTCTTCCCCTTGGGCACTGAGCAGCTTTGTTTGATGGAAGCTGGGATGTGCTGGTTGTAAGCTCGGACTCTGGCTCCACCATTAATTGCTGTGTGACCTTTATCAGGTGACTTACCTTCTCTGTGCCTCACCTTCCTCGTTTGAGAAGTGAGAGTAACCATTATTTGCCTGTGTTGCCCTGAGGAGGCTTCTCAGCTTAAATTTGTAGAAGAGCTCACAGATCCGTCTTGGATCTGCCCCTGTCTGCAGCTGGGTGCTGGTCGGCACCTCCAGGCGGGGCTGCAGTGTGATCTCTGTGCAGGGCCCTCAGCAGGCTCAGGCCAGGCTGTGCCGCCTACTGCTCGCCCCGTGTTATGTGGAGGGGGCAAGGACGGGATGCTGCAGGAGCCCCACTGTGTGTACAGAGAGATGAGGACATGCCAGCTTCTCAGCCACTGGTTGTGAAGCATGTCAAGTTCTCGGGGTAGCCATGGCCCCTGGGCCTCTGGGCAGATGGCCTGGAGCTTCTGTCTCCTCCTGAAGAGGAGGGCTGCTTGGACCTTCCCTGCCAGGGCAGCTGGGCCTGGCTCCAGGGGCTGGTACAGAGAGGTGCCAAAGGCTTGTTGGGTGGAGAGCGGGGAGGCGGTACCACTCGGGAAGAGGGCTCGGTCTGTCCATCAGTGTCCCTCAGGCCTCACCAGCTGTCAACAGCCCGCAGGACGGCCTGGTTCAGGAGCCCAGGTGGGCTCATTCGGAGGGACCGTTGCTGTGCAGACAGTAAAGCGTGGCACATCCACCCTGCACTGGGCCTTGGAGAACAATGACCCCTCTCCCAGAATCCACACCATGGGCTCCAGCAATGGGCCATCAAGTGTTGCTCCGGCCTGCACTTGGTCCCCAGTCAGGGAGCGACGCTGTTCTGGGCACTGACCACTGCCCACCGAGGGGCTGGCAGGCCCAGCCCCGTCTCCGAGATGGCTGATGGGGCCAGCAAACAGACTCAGGACCTGAAAAAACTTGTCCCCAGTGACAACCAGCAGGTGGTAGAGGCCACATTCAAACACGGGTTTTAGCTTCCAGTCCCATTGTGACCAGGGACCACAGACTTCGGGACTGAAAGCAACACAGATTTGTTTTCTTACAGTCTGGAGGTCTGAGTTTAAAATGAGTGTCACAGGACTCAAATCAAGGTGTTGGCGGGCAGGGTCGCTGCCCCGAGCTCTAGGGGAGGGTCCCTCCTCTGCTCTCCCAGCTCTGGGGGCTCCTGGCCACCTTGGCGTGTGGCCGCATCCTCCAGCCTCTGCCTTCTTCCATTCCTTATCAGATGGCCCTCCACTCCCTCTTAACTGGACATGCGTGGTGACATTGGCCCACCTGGAGCATCTCCCGTCACAGCCAAGTCCCCTTTGCCACGTAAGGCAACATTCCCGGCCCTGGATTGAGGATGTGGACATCTGGGGATGTTACTCAGCCCCCTCCACGTCCACCCACTGTACCCTCCCCCACGGGCCCCCCTTTCCCCTTTGTTCACTATGGTTAAAGGAAACCCCATGAGCCAAATTAAAACGCAGACTGCAGAGGAACACGTGTGTCTGTTGTACTTGTCAGACAAAGGACACAAAATCAGTAAGACGTTCTCTGAGACAAAACTGAGCAAGTGTCAGGGGTGGGCAGTTAATAAAAACACAAACAACTGATGCTTTGAAAAGTTGTTCAATTTCTCTAGTAATTCAGGGACTAAAAGTCAACGTCACGGGGTGCTTTGCCTCTCACTGCTATGGCAGGCCTCACCCCGCAGTGCCGCAGCCTGAAGTGAGAAGAGGCCTTAGGAGCGCGACAGTGCAGGCCTGCAGGGGGCGGTGCCAGTGCCTGCACAGAAACTGCCAGTGGGATCCCCAACGCCCTCCTCCGCTCGGGTTGCCTCAGGCATTCAGGGAAAGGTGTGCGCTCAGGCAGCCTGCCTGCCCTCCAAGGGACTTTTCACTTAAGCTGCTACACGTCCACTCTTGACAGCTCTGTTGGATTTTCTGTCTCCGTGAGGTTCTCCCCGAGTTCATCCTCTCTGCTCTCCGGTTGGGGGGGCATCTTTATTTCCATGACTTTGAGCTCGGTATCAGGTGGACTGCTTATCTCCATTGTGTCTGGTCCTTTTTCTGAGGTTTTGTCTTGCTCTTTCAATGGAACATAGTCCTCTGTCCCTCACCTTGACTGTTCCAGTGATTAGGCAGGCCACCTGTGGCTCCTGGTCTTGAAGGCCCTGGCCTTATGTGGAGGGGCCCATGGCGCGGGCCTCTGCCCACCGAAGCCAGGTGCTGTGGGGATGCCCCGTGGTGGCTGCTGCAGGCACTGGGGGCGCAGGGCTGCCCCCACCCCCTGCCCGGGGCAGGAGTCGCTTTGGAGGGGCGCCGGTCCTGGCTCAGTTTCCTATGGCCCTCTGCCTCCCCAGAGATCGGCGGCTGATTTTCAAAGCCAGATGTCTGGGGGCTTGTTTTCCAGGGCAGGTCCCCAGGGCAGGGGTGCCTGGCTTGGGGCCCTGTGCCCTCGCAGGGCAGACCCCTGGGCCATGCTGTCCCTCCCGCTTATGGGTCGCCACGCGGGATCTAGTGCCCACCGCGTCTCTGTTGCTCCTGCCTGTGTTGATGCAGCTTTTCCTGATCTCTAGCTGTGGAGAGCCATCCCGCTGGCCTCCAGGTTGTTTCCAGGGAGAGATGCTCTGTGTAATTGCAGCCCTGGCGCGCCCGTCAGAGGAGGTGAGTGGGGTCTCCTACTGTACCTTCACATTCAGTCCGGGAATTGTAATTATGATGAGTAATAGCTTCAAAAGTACATGCAGGAAGGGAAGAAGTCTATCCACCCAGCACCAGCACTGGTGGGACTGTGTGATGGGGGATGGTTTGTAGGGCTTGTTTTTCTGCCTTTTGATTAAATGCTATTTTGCAGTAAGTCCTCTATGGAGTTGCATTATAGATCAGGAATGCTGGCTGTGGCTGGGACAGAACGAGGCATTTGTTTTTAAAAAAGTAGACCTTCCATCCTAAGGAGGCCTGAGAGAAGAGGGAATTCTGGCCGGGGAGATGTTTTCTGTGCCAGGATACACTGCCAGCGGCCTCCCTGCTGTGGGGCACAGGAGACCTATTCCAGGAGGGGCAAAGGCTGGGTGTGGGTTCACCTGGCCCTCAGGCCTCCCTTTTGTGGTCTGCTAGAGGAGTTTGTTGGAAGTGGGTGGTATTTGCTAAATAGGTACCCAGCCAGGTTCTCTGGATAAAAGGTACAGGTGTGTAGAATGTCACATGCAGACAAACATGTCAGTTTGCTCTGCATGTTTATTTTCCAGGAAAGGCAGAATATTTTCACCCTGAAGAACCACACGCTGCTCCTTACTGAACTCAAATTTTCAAATCTATTAGGAGTCACTTAAAAAGCATGCCCGGTGTTGCGTGGGAAGACCGCCGTGAGGGGGAGACGGGGATGAGCTGGGTTTGGCTTCTAGGACTGTGGCACCCAGGATCTGGCTGTTCTCCAGTAACCTGCAGAGAGACCTGCAGACGTCAGCCAGCTCCTGGTCATCTAGGAGGGGCTGGGGTCAGCTTGATCACCTGGTCAAACGGGTTCTCCAGGAGGGCTCTCGGTGAGGGGCAGGTAGCCTCAGCTAAGCCCTGGCAGCCTGAAGGCCCTCCACTGGCACCCCTCTGGCCTGGATTTTGCAACAGCAGCCCCAACCCTGGCCTTTCTGCCTCCTACCTCACTGCCCCATCTTGTCCTGGTAGAACGTGAGTCAGATTGTGTCACTGCCCTGCTCAGGACTGTCCAAGGGCTTCTCATGTGACACAATAAAAGCCAAGGTCATTTCAAGGGCCTTCATGGACTCAGGCATGCCAGCTGCCCTGCTGGTCCTCCAAGGCCTCAGGCTCCCTGCAACCTCAGGGCCTTTGCACGACCATTCCCCCCGCCTGGAACCCTCTTCCCCTAGACATCCATGTGGCTCCCTCAAGGACCTTCAAGACTGTGCTCAAACATCACCTTCAAGTGAGGCCTTCCTGAAAAGCTACATTCTGCCTTATTTTAATTCCTAGAACTTGCAGGCAAGTCAGAATATAAATAATTACCGATGCATTTTGCTTATCTGTACCCCCCACTGGAATTCGAGCTCAGAGAGGGTAAATTTCCAATTATTTTTGCTTTCTGTGTAATCCCCTTTAGTTATCATCCCCATTTTATAGGTGGGGAAACTGAGGCACAGATCAATAGTGGGACTTGCCCAAGGCTCCCGGCTGACAAACTGCAGAGCTGGGGGTCAGGCTCCATCTGGCACCAATGTGCCCTTCATCACCTCTCCCTGGAGCCAGGTCTGGTGGGTGGTCGGTAAACACTGCTTAAATGATGGGAAAGGAGATGCAGAGAGGGCCCAAATGAAGAGCTTTCCAACCATGGATTGTAGCCCATTCATGGGGCATAAAGTCATCCCTAGAAGGGCAGAGTTACATTTTACCTCCTGCTGTTAAAAGTTCTCCCAAGTTGAATGGCTTAAACCAACAGTAAACATTAAGCCACAGTTTCTGAGGCTTGGGAATCCAGAAGTAGCTGTGGGGAAGGGGGAGGTGTTCTGGCTCAGGGCCCGTCATGAGGCCACAGTTACGACGTCGGCTGGGCTGCGTCATCTTTGGGCCGGACAGGGCAGGAGGATTCACTTCCAAGGGGGTCCTCCTGTGTTTGGTGAAGCGATGCTGGACGTTGGTGGGAGGCCTCCGTTCCTGCCATGGGGACCTCTCCACAGGGCTGAGTGTCCTCACAACAGGGCAGCTGGCCCCCCGATGGGCGAGCCCGGAGCCTGAGGCAGAGCATGATGTTCTTTCTGCCATGCCCTGGGGGTCATGCTCCACCATGTCCCTTGGTGATGCCGGTCAGCAGCGCTCTGGGGGAAGAGAGGTCCCAGGCCAGGGACAGCAGGGTGGCAGTGGCAGCTGGATAAAGAACCGTGTGCAGGGCAGTGGAGAGGGGGTGGAAGTTGGGTGGGGGTTGAGTTCCATGAGGAGGCAGGAGCGGGGGCCTTGTCACCACACTGGAGAGCAGCTTCCAGGGGCTTGTGTTTGGTAGCTCCCACCTGGCTTCTGCCCTCTGGCCTGGCACTAGATGGTTCCCAGTGCATGAACTACAGAAGAAGAAATGGCACCTGGATAGAAAAGTGGCCCCCGTGGTAAGTGCACGGGTGGCTAGCACAAGGTGGACGAGCCTCAGGGGCCCCAGGCCTCATGTCCCCAGCCTATGACGCACCCTTGCCTTCCTCCCGATCTGATTATGAAGGTACAATTGGCTGGTTTGCGTGAGAAGGAACAACTTCACATCTTAGACCATAAATCACGGGGCTCCTGCTAATGCCTGTGGGGGAGGCTGCAGGGCAGGCCTGCCGGGCCCCAGGGGCGGGAAGTGCTGCTGTGGCCCTCAGTTCCTCCTGCAGGCAGCACCAGGGACCTGTTTGTTTTCTGCACGTCCCTTTGTCTTTCATTATTAACTTTCAAAGATAGGTAATATGCCCAACAATTGCACTCTTGGACATTGGAAAGAAAAATGTATGTCACACAACACTTGTACATGAATGTTCATGGCAAATTTTCGCATAATTGTCAAAATCCAGAAACAACTCAAGTCTTTCAACAGGTGAATGTTTAAACGCTGGCACCGTGGACTGGATTTTGTGTACTCCCCCAAAGTCCATATGTTGAAGCCGTACCCCCCAGTGTGATGGTATCAGGAAGTGGTTGGGGTCAGATGAGATCATGGAGTGGGGCGTTCCTGATGGGATCAATGCCCTCATACGAAGAGGAAGGGTCTCAAGATCTCTTCACCATGAGAGGGCACAGAGAGGATGTCCTGCAGACCAGGGAGCAGGCTGTCGCCAGGAGCCCGACTGGCCAGGGCCTTGACCCTGGACTTCCAGCCTTCAGAGCTGCAAGAAGTCAGTGTGTATTGGTGAAGCCACCTGGTATGTGGTACTTCTGCTGTAGTGGCCTGAGCAGATAAGGTGCCAGAATACTGGTCAGCAGTAAAGAGAGTGACCAGGGATACACAGCAGCTTGGATGAATTTAGGGAATTCTGCTTTGGAAACAAATCCCGAAAGGCTGCATGCTATATGATTCCATCTCTAAAATTCTTGAAATAAAATTGTGGAACTTCAGAGCTGACCATCAGCTACCAGGAATCAGGGCCAGGGGTGGGAGTGGTTCTAAAAGGCAACATGGGGTCTTGTGCAGACAGAATATTCTGTGATTGGTGGTGGATGCACAAGCCTGCACGTGGCAAAAATGGCATAGAATACACACACGTGCACACACACATGGGTGCACAGACACACGCACACACAAGTAAAATCGGGACATCTGAATGACACTGGTGTGCCACACCAATGTCAACCTGTAGGTTGTGATCTTGTGCTTCAGTCTGTGAGGTGTCACTGGGGGGACTGTGTAAAGGGTGCACCAGACCCCACTGTATTATTTCTTACAATTGTACATGGATGGACAGTTGTCTCAAAATACAAAGTTAATTAAAAATTAGGGATGTGTCACATAGCGCCCCTGGCCCAGCTGCTCAGTCAGTTTGCTGGGTGCCCCTTTGGAGATGTTCTGGGTGTGTTTGCGCATAGGGGTGAACCTGCTTTTGGAAACCCGAATCGTAGCTCCCCGGAGGTGCTGCCCTGGCCCTGCCATGCCCCGTGAGCGCACGCCTTTACCCTTCCACCTCAGCTGCCTCCTTTTGAGGGCGTCATGACACTCCATCCTTTGCAGGCATGCAGCCTGATGGACAGGCCCCCCAGATCTGTTTGGAGTTACTCCAATCTTTCCCGCCCTGTTCTGGGACACACAGTCTTGAGCTTGCCTGTTTGCCCACAACCGGGTGTAGTTTGGGGCCGCTGTGGCCAGTGGTCCTGGTTTGCACTTTGCCTTGGGTGTCTCAGTGTGTTCAGAGGCCAGCGGGCCATGGCCGCCAGTGCAGGACACACCCTGGGCATGGAGAGACAGCACAGGGGATCCTCAGGGGGGAAAACAGCCTTTCCCGTGCCAGCTCACCACCTCAGGGGCACTGCCAGGCCCAAGGGCATGACTGGGATGGAAGGATTCTAAGGGCAGAGTGGAGGAGCTCACGCTGCATTAGAGAAAGACAGGGTCTACAAGTCCAGTGCCTTCCCACTGCTGCATGTCCAAGCCTGAAGGCACAGCCGCACGTTGCCATTCCAGAGCCTGAGCTTCTGTGGTGGCTGCATGTGTGCATGACTCTGTGATTGACACCCTTGCCCACAAAGCTTGGCAGCTCAGGTCCAAGCATTCTGCTTTGGAAATGCTCTGGGTCACAAACTCTAACAGCGCTTCAGCTGAGGCAGGACTGCGTCAGGGTGCAGAGGCCGCCAGGCTGCTTGGGGGCCTTGAGGTTTTGGCAAAGGCCCCAGGAGGGTGAATGGGATCCAGGGGCCGAGGGCTGGTGGCCCCTGTGTTGGTGCAAGGGGCTTGGGTGGACTGCAATGCAGACACACAGTTCTCACCAAGCGCAGAGACTCCCATCCCCCCAGAACACAGGGACATGTGTGCCAAGTGCCAAGGAGGCAGTTTGCTGCAAGCCACTCGGGCTCCATCACTGCTGCTCTTGCAGAGACAAGGCCTGGAGGTGAGAAGGCGCCTTTGACACGGGGAGCTCCTCCAGCTCTGTCTGCCCCTCCAGCTCCACCCGCTCCTCCAGCTCTACGTGCTCCTCCGGCTCCGCCTGGTCCTCCTCCTCTTCCCATTCCACCTGCTCCTTCCCTTCCTCTTCTGTTCCTCCTCCTGCTCCTCCTCCCACTCCACCCATTCCTCCTCCTCCGGCTCTACCGGTTCCTCCTCCTTGCACTCCTCTGCCTCCACTTCCTCCCCCTCCTCTGCCTGCTCTTCTGGCTCCTGCTCCTCCTCCTGCTCCTCTTCCTGCTTCTCCTGCTCCTCCTCCTCCTCCTCCTGCTCCTCCTCCTCCTCCTCCTCCTCCTGCTCCTTCTGCTCCTGTTCCTCCTCCTCCTCCTGCTCCTCCTCCCCCTGCTCCTCCTGCTCCTCCTCCTGCTCCTGTTCCTCCTCCAGCTCTTCCTCCTCCCCCTGCTCCTCTTCCTCCTCCTCCTGCTCCTCCTGCTCCTCCTCCTGCTCCTTCTGCTCCTGTTCCTCCTCCAGCTCCTCCTCCTCCTCCTGCTCCTCCTGCTTCCAGAAGCTCACTGCCTTGTATGTACTTCTCCTAAGTTGAGGAAAAGGATAGGAAGAGTAAGTTATGGTCGAGTTGAAACAGTTAAAAAACTGGGCAATGTGAGACAATGGTTTTCAGACCCTGGACAAGAGTGCAGTTCTTGAATATTTTTCTGTACCTCAATGAGCATGTTAATGATTTTTATTTTGAAAACCCTTTCAGGCAGATTCATGAGGTCGATTTCATTTAAATTTTTCTCAGGGGTTGTATTAATAATTTTACTCTGAACCAGGTTCCTTTGGCATTTCATATTTGTATATGGTGCCCTGTAGTGCCCAGAAGCTCTACTCCCTGGGGCTGCTCAGCCCCTGAAGCAATTTCGGGGGTCGCAGGGGAGTGGTATTGGTGCCTGGGGGGAGGAAAGAGCTGTTTCCTGCTTCCTGGCTGCTGTGCCTGTCTCCACTGCCTGAACCAGTGGGCCGAGCACACAGGTATAAGCCTCTGTTCTTTGCGTTTGTAGTTGCTGTAGACGGGGCTTCCCTCTGGCTCACCTAAAGCCAGGGTAGGGTTTGCCGGTTTGTGAGCCAGGTGGGGCTGGCTGGGAGAAAGGCTCAGTAGGCTGTGTATCCCCGAGGGGGTCCTTTGAGCTCTGTAGCCAGCCAGGGAGCTGGAGCTCCTGAAGATCATGAAAGTTTCCAACCTCCTGCTGGGCAGAGTGCACCCTGACAATTTTGTCTACCTGTCCTCTCTCCTGAGCAGTAAGCTCTGTGCAGTCCTTGCCCCTTTAGTAACCCTCTTGCTAAGGGCTTCCTTGTTAGGAAGTCTCTCAGACTGCCCACCTTTCTTTTGTCCCAGAGCAGCCAGATATGGATCCCTGCTTTCCCCAAGCAGCTGGAATCTCAGTCTCTCTAGGTATTCTGCCTGTCTTAGCTTTCCAACCCCCTAATCACGAGAGTACCATGAAAACCAATGAAATGTAGGTTTGTGCTCCCAGATCAGATCTCCAGAGTTAGGTATTCAGCAGTCCCAGGCCTCCACTCCCTCCCCGCTGTTTCTCTTCCTCCCACTGGTAAGCTGGGGTGAAGGAAGGGCTTGGGTCCCACCAGGCCATGGCTTTGGTATGTTACCCTGTTCCATGAGGTTTATTCTTTTCTCCAGGCATATGCAGTTTGGTGCAGTCCTCTTTCCTGTTGCTGTTTCAGGATTAGTTGTATTAATTATATTTTCTTGTTATATGCAGTTTTAGGAGGAAGCCTCTGTCTCACCTCTCATGCTCCCATCTTTAATCCTCTCTTGCTACTTTTTAAAAATGAGGAGAGCTGAACACAGTGAGTGATACCCACATGAAAATGTGGTCCACCTCATTAGTTATCAGGAAAATGCAAATGAGACCTGGCAGCACTGGTCACTTTCACAGGGGAGCAAAGACTCAGAGGGTGAGGGGCCTGCTTGCGGGTGAAGATGAGAGGCAGCTGGCCCTCAACTGAGCATCACCGCCTGTGACGGGTGCCCCATGGTACCCCCTTGCAGAACGTGCTTGGCAGCATCTTAAAGCCAAGCACCCCTGTGCCCTCGGGGCCAGCACTCTGATTCTGGTCTGCAGCCTGGGGATAGGATGTTCTGCTCATGGAAAGACACGCACAGTGACATTTTTCATAAATTGCAAAACTAAATTGCAAACAACCTGAATGTCAACAGTAGAGTGGGTAAATGGTAGAGCCTTCCATGGAGGTCCACACAACAGTGGATAGGAACCAACAAGCCCAGTGTGGCCCTACCCCCCCTGCCGGGCACAGGGTTGAATGAAGGAAGCCAGGCCCAGGGGCTTGGCTGTGTGCATCTGAATGTCTGAGTTCCAAGGACAGGCAAGACAACTGCACTAGAGGCTAGGGAGGCTACCTCCAGGGGCCGGGCATGGCAGGGGATGGGGCAGAAGGGTGGAGAGTCCCGGCTGGTGCGAAGGCGATGCTTGCAATGGGGGTTCCTGGGGAAAAGTGTGGGGCTGGGGTGGCTGCTGCAGTGGCCTTTGGGAGGGACCCTCTGGGTGCAGCAGGACAGAGTCCCTGAGCGGACTGACACCAGGGGAGCCACCGCACCAGATGGTGACAGCACGTTCGTGCACTGACCTCGGGACAGGCCCCCTTCTGAGATCTTTCCCCACATTGACTCACTCCCTACCCCTACCCTAGGGTCTACTGCTCAAGATCTGTCCCACTTACCTGGGAGGAAGCAGAAGCTCTGAACCTAGGTCATTTTCTCCTGGGTGCAGGACTTGGAACCCTGCTCACCATGGCCCCAGGACCCTTGGGCTTCCCCGCCAAGCTGGCGCTCTCTCCTCCAGTCTCTTGTTTATAGCCTCCTGTCTCCTTATACATAGAATTCAGCAAAGTTGGAGGGAAATGGATCCCATTTGGGTCCTGGTCCGCAGTGATGAGTCAGCATCCCGGGGGCCATTCCAGGTGCGCAGGGAGATGGCCCCAGGAACTGGGTCGCTGACATACGGAAGCAAGGCTGTTATGGCTAACACCCCATCGTGGTACAGCAGAACAACGCCTCAGTGCCCCTAAGGAAGCCCAGGTGCTGGAAGTCCCAGTCACCCCCTGTTTTGTGGGACTGCATCTGCCACCATGGGGTGTGAGCAGCATCTCCACCTGAGCCAGCCCTGCTCCCCTCTGTGCCTGATGGGCACCTCCTTCCAGCCAAGGTGCTGGGATGTCCTGCCCCAGAGGGCCTGGGACACTTGGGCCCTTCTCCAGTGAATGGCCTTCCTGCCGGGGCTGAGGGAGGCTGTGCCTCATAGCCAAGCTCTCTCCCCAGCTCCCAGCTTCTCCATCCTAGGTGAAGGCCTCAGGGAGGTGGAGCTGGGTGCTGGGGTCGCTTTCATCCTGTGGCAGGACAGATCCCTGGAGGGTCACAGGCTCCCAAACAATCTTAAGAGTGGATGTAGCAAAGCAGACAGGTGACCGTGAAAGCTGAAGTGACGTAGGGGGCCATCAGGCTGGGACTGATGCGTAAGGCCCCTGAGGTCCTGCTGTGTCACAGCCCAGCCCAGTTGTGCATCACAATGTCCTCAGGCTACCAAGGAAAGGGAATCCTACCCCAGCACGCTGCTCAGGGGGGCAGAGGGGTTTTGTTTCCCTTGGGAGATGCGAGCGTGTTCACATCCGTGGGTCTATGAGGTTTCAGCTAACTGGGTAGCGTGGGTGTACGGGACAGTCTGGTCCCCAGCGAGGAGGGTGGGGAGGTCGGTAGGGCCGCACTGTCGGCGGCTTTCCCAGTTCTTTGTTTCAGTAGCTCTGTTTGGCCTAGATGCTTGAATTGAGGTCTTCCAGAATCTTTTTTAAGCAAGAAGAGAAAATGTCACTGAGCATGACCAGTTGGTGAATAAACGTAACCCCCCTTGAGAATCAGACCCACGGGTACCCCATCTCCTCGCAGGGAACACGAGGTAAGGGAGAAAGGCTGCTTCTCGGGCTGTGTCAAGGTTTGTATGTGGGAAAATTGATGGCTTTATGTTCCTTCTCGATGCTTTTACCTTCTTTCTCCAGCTATTGAAAAAGACTTCCTTCTGGGCGGGGATTCCCAACCCCCCTAGGTGGCACCATCCAGCTCTGAAGTCAGCTGGAGTCTGATCGTCTCCGTGGGGATGTGCAGGGGCTTGGCTTCTGAACAGGGCTCCTGGCAGAACACATAAGAAAGTCCTGAGTTTCTGTTAAACGCTTCTATACACAGATCAGTAAATCTGTATTTAAGCTCGGTTCTCCTAAGCAGAAGGCTCCACCTTGCCTGCTTATGGCCGCTGGAAAAGGAAACTGTTGGCATTTTCTCCCAAATATGTATTTGAACTTCACAAGCATTTGCACTTTTCACCAGCGACACAGGCCAGGTAACCCTTCCAGAAGTAAGGAAATCCCTGACCAAGGTCTAAGGCTCAGTGGGGCAGGGGCTTGGTTTGACAACAGGAGTGAGACCTGCCCAGACTTTGCCAGGATACTCTTCCCTCGCCCCCTACGGGCATTGACCGGGCTGGAGCTGACGCTGCTCTGGTGATGGGCTCGTCAAAGATGCCCTCGGTTCCAACATGCTCAGGAGACACAGGTGGAGGTGGAGACGGGACCCACGGTAAATGTCAGTCAGCAGATAGGGGACCTCTGTGCCAGAATAGTGAACCTGTAGTCTGGAGGGTGGGCTCTGGGCTCAGTGCTAGAAGCCAAAGAAATGAGCGAGAGGCTGTTTTGTGCGGAAAATGCTGTGCCGGGGCCTGCCGGCAGGAGTCGAACAGTTCCTGAGTGGGGGTGTCGGGCTGTATATACAAGATGACAGGAGGGCAAACTGTCTGGTGCAGAATGCAAAGAAGCTTTATCCTGGCATGGCTTATATACACCTGAATTGCCTACAGATTAGATTCACACACCCTTCTCCAGGACCTCAATCCAGTCACTTAAGTATTGCCCACAGATCAATCCAATCGGACATTAATCCAATGCTTAAATCACATATGCCTGGGGGCATCTGGTCCAGGTGGCTGGCCTTGAGATAAGACCTCCCTGCATTCCTGAGATACTTGTTCCTGGAATTTAGGAAACTTTTCAAGGTTTCTTTCAGAGTCAGGCCCGGTTCAGGCCCTAGATGGAGACTAGGCACAAAAACACAATCAGTCCTGTCCTGGACTCTTGCTCCTTCTGTCCCAACCGCTCTCCACAATGCTGGGAACTGGTCTGACTATTGTGTAAACTGAAAGAACTAGAACTCTGAAAGCTTGAATATGCCAGAAACAATGTGTGGCACATAGTAGGTCTCCAAAAGTTTTTTTGAATGAATGAATTGATGGAAAAATCAAATCCACATAGGAAACTTCCTAGGCCACAAATAGCTCATTGTTCGTGTCTCCAGAGACCCACTCAACCAGGAGCTGGCAAACGTTTTCTGAAAAGACCAGCTAATAATACTTTAGGCGTTGCAGGCTGCAGGGTCTCTGCCATAACTCCTCAACTCTGCCGTGGTAATGAGACAGGGACCATGGGCGTAGTCAGAGTAGGGTGAGGGCCTCCAGAAAAAGCAGGGTGAGATATTTACAGTCAGCAATGTAACAGTGGGGAAAGAAGTCCCTTTTGAAACTCTGTGTTAAGCATTATGCAAAGTCAAGGTCACACTAATCCTCTAAGAACAAGATACCAGATTAAGAATATAGACATCTTCAGTAAGGTCAGTTAAAAGTCAAAAGGCCAGGAGCAACTTGGCCTAGAATGATTGAGTGGTTTTACAAATAGGGAAGGGTATCACAGCATAACCCGTGACTTTACTGTAAACAACCCTAGCAAGCAGAGAACAACCCAGCCCACCCTGAGGGCAGGGCAAGTGGTACAAGTCCACACCCCTAAGCCTTTTTTTTCATGTTCTTGAAAAATCTTCATTTGCCTATAAAAATCCCTTGACAATGCAGCACACCGGACTCTCCTGTCCCCTCCTGGCGTGAGCCGGGAGCTCTGTCCTATCACTATTTCTAAATAAAAGCCTGTACCTTGTTCTCCTACCTTGCCTGTTTGCTAAGCTCATTCCTCGGCTTCGTGAACAAGAACCCCAGCATCAGTAGTGAGAAAGCGGCCGCAGACGATATGTAACAAATGTGCATGGCTATGTTCCAATAAAACTTTATTTACTAAAACAGACAGAGGGCCAGGTTTGGCCCATGGGTCATGGGCATGGCCCTGCACCAGACAGACTCTTCCCTTCTATGGGACAGAGACTGCATCTTTGTGTCGTCTCAGGACCCAGAACTAGGTTTACTTAAGTGCAAATGTACTAAAACTGCCTCTGCCTTTCACTGTTGTACTTAAAAAATATATTTTAATGTCATCAACCTACTATGCTTAGGGGTAAGTTGAAAGGCTGAAAAACCAGCTTTGCTTCAGAAGGATGTGAAACTATTTCTTTTCTGGAACTTGTATTTGAGGGCCAGACCCAAGAGAACTGTGGTCTGGTGAACAGCCATCAGGAGACCCCAGGGCACATGGGAAATCAAGCTGCCTTGAAGGTGTATAACGCCCCAGGATGTGCTGTGTGCACCCATGGGGTGCAGGAGCTGGGGTCCTGGGTGGAAAAGACTGGAGCTGCGTCCTCACGCCATTCTCTTCAGGAGGTTTTGTGTTGTTGAAGCATATTCTTCCAGCTAGTGGATACTGAATTTTAAATATGTAAGTGTGATGTCCTGTGGACCAAACCAAGAAGCATGGCAACCTAGGAGTACAAGCTGATGTCCCTTTGGGCCACATTATTTATTTATTTATTTTATTTACCATTTATTTTGGTATCATTAACCTACAATTACATGTGCAATATTATGGTGATTAAACTACCCCCTTCATCAGGTCCCCCCCACCAACCCCATTACAGTCACTGTCCATCAGCGTAGTGAGATGCTGTAGAGTCACTACTTGTCTTCTCTGAGTTGTACAGCCCTCCCCGTGCCCCCGCTACCTTACGTCTGCTAATCGTAATGCCCCTTTTACCCTCTTATCCCTCCCTTCCCACCCATCTTCCCCAGTCCCTTTCCCTTTGGTAACTATTAGTCCATTCTTGGGTTCTGTGAGTCTGCTGGTGTTTTGTTCCTTCAGTTTTTTTCTTTGTTCTTATACTCCACAGATGAGTGAGATCATTTGGTACTTGTCTTTTTCGGCTTGGCTTATTTCACTGAGCATAATACCCTCTAACTCCATCCATGTTGTTGCAAATGGTAGGATTTGTTTTCTTCTTATGGCTGAATAATATTCCATTGTGTATATGTACCACATCTTCTTTATCCATTCATCTACTGGTGGACACTTAGGTTGCTTCCATTTCTTGGCTATTGTAAATAGTGCTGCGATAAACATAGGGGTACATCTGTCTTTTTGAAACTGGGCTGCTGCATTCTTAGGGTAAATTCCTAGGAGTGGGATTCCTGGGTCAAATGGTATTTCTATTTTGAGTTTTTTGAGGAACCTCCATACTGCTTTCCACAATGGTTGAACTAATTTGCATTCCCACCAGCAGTGTAGGAGGGTTCCCTTTTCTCCACATCCTCGCCAACATTTGTTGTTGTTTGTGTTTTGGATGTTGGCCATCCTCACTGGTGTGAGGTAATATCTCATTGTGGTTTTAATCTGCCTTTCTCTGATGACCAGCGATGTGGAGCATCTTTTCATGTGCCTGTTGGCCATCTGAATTTCTTCTTTAGAGAAGTGTCTATTCATGTCCTCTGCCCATTTCTTAATTGAATTATTTGCTTTTTGTTTGTTAAGGTGCGTGAGTTCTTCATATATTTTGGCTGTCAACCCCTTATCGGATATGTCATTTATGAATATATTCTCCCATACTGTAGGATGTCTTTTTGTTCTACTGATGGTGTCCTTTGCTGTACAGAAGCTTTTAACCTTGATATAGTCCCACTTGTTCATTTTGGCTTTTGTTTCCCTTGCCCGGGGGGATATGTTCATGAAGAAGTCGCTCGTGTTTATGTCCAAGAGATTTTTGCCTCTGTTTTTTCCTAAGAGTTTTATGGTTTCATGACTTACATTCAGGTCTTTGATCCACCTTGAGTTTACCTTTGTGTATGGGGCTAGACAGTAGTCCAGTTTCATTCTCTTCCATGTAGCTGTCCAGTTTTTCCAGGGCCACATTATTTAAATCATTGATCAACATTTGTTTTGGGGAGAGGCTGAGTGCTGTGAAGGGCACATGACAAGGCTGAGCCTCCCCTGGACCACGCCTGGGTCCAGCTGGCGCTCCTCATCAAGTCCTCCAGATAAAGGGGACACCCACCTCCTCATGGGACAGTTTGTCAGCCATGTGTTGTCATGCAAACACATCCCTTGGCTCCAGTGAACATATATATATCCACATGGTGGCATATGGAGTACTATGCAGCTGTGAAAAATGAACCATAGCTGCATGTGTTGATGTGGGAAAATCACCAACAATTGAACAAAATAAGCAAGATGCAATGTCCAGGGTGATGATTTCACTTGCCTAAACTTCAAAAGCAGCAAAACCAAAGATGACCCTTCAGGAGTGATTCATGTGTGGTCAAGCTGTCAAGGAAATGAGGATTATGAACACAGGCTTCAGAGCACGGTTGCCTCTGGGAAGGAGCACAGTGGGAGGGGTGCACAGAGGTATGGACCATATCAGCACCTCACACTGGGTGGGGGGGTTATAACTTAGTTATTGAAACAGGTGGTCATCTCTAAAGTATACACACACATTACATATATCTCATAGAATACACCATCATAAAATAGCACAAAACAGAAATATACAGACCCTTGGCAGTTCGTATCTTGGGGCACAGCATGCCAGGGGTCGGGACAGCAGCACAGAGCTGGGGAATCTCTCTTTCTGACCAGTAGGGTTGGCAGTCTGGTTTCCTAGTGGCTTCCCCACTGGGTGGTAACCACCTTGTGCTTATCTGACCACTGACCGCAGGCTCCCTGGGCCCGCGTCCTGTGGGGAACTGCCTTTGCATCTCAGCCTCGCCACGAGGGTGGCCGCTGAGAACTGCCTTGAATCTCAGCCATGCCACAAAAGATGGCCACTGAGAACTCAGCCGCGCTGCAGGGGTGGCCGCCAAAAGCCCCCTGAGGTTTAGCTGCGCCCACTCCGGTCCGCTTCTTACATCAGAGACAGCTGCGCAGGCGCGCAGCTCTGTGCCTGATTCGGAAAAGTAAAGTCACCTTATTGGCATAGGTGACCGATGGGGGGAGGCTTCACCCTATATATCCCATGCCCTGAGCCCCAATAAATGAGTTCTCCCCTTGAGTGAACTTCCTGTCGCGTCTGATTGTCTCCGGGGAAAAGGGGCGGCCAGCGGCGAGTGGCCAGTGGCCAGCGGCCAGCGGCGGCGGCAGCAGAGGCTGGAGCGGCTGCAAGCAGCGGGGCCGCCGAGCTCCGGAGGCTGCGGGAACGGGCGGACAGCCGGCGCTTACCTCCCTTGCTCTGCCTATCGGGGCGAGCCCCTCTCCCTCCCTTCCTCAGAGGGTTACGGAAAGAGCTTGCAACAGAAAGAGCTTGTAACACAAGAGCTGTAGTCCTGACCCAGAGCGGGACCGGCGGGAGAGAGGTGAAAAAACCCGATAGCGTCCCACCAGACAGCCCTTCCCCACACCCGAGCTTAGCGTGGTGAATGCTCACTGATTGGGTCAGTTGCTGTACGACTCGCACATACTGGACTTTTCTTAGGAAAGCCTGGCCTTCGAAATCCCACCCGGAGAGGGACCAACTGTCCAGTTTGCCCAGGACCGAGGGGTTTCCGGGGATGTGGCTCTTGCCACGTCAAAACAGAAAACCTAGACAAACTGGGATGAGTTGCTTATTTTGCTCAGAGTGTGTTACTCAAATAAAAGGGCTTGGTTTTGCTCTGACTGACTTGGTACCATAAAAGCACTTCAAACGTCTTGCATGCCTTCTGCAAATGATTATTTTGGAGGGTCCAGGGAAGGTTTGTGTCTGGCCTGAGGGCTTCAGCCCCGGGGCAAGTTCACTCAGGACTCACTGAGAAAAATGACAATGGAATGTTGTGGGTAAAAGGGTTTATACTCAGCTTTATTCTTGAAGTGGCAGGACAAGTGCTAGAATCCTGTCCACCTCAGGCAAGTCTGCATGCAGCAAGCCGGCTGTGGCCTCCAGGCCTCTCCACCCCACAGCCCCAGAACCCTGGCTGGAGCCCCTTATGCAAAGTCATCATAGCCCATTGCCCACAGGTGTGCCCATTTGTGCCTGCGAGCACTGCACGTGCACAGGGGGCAAGCAGACTGGGGCAGGTGAGGATCCTGGCTGTAGAACTTCCATTTTCTCTACAGTTTGACTTCCTTCTCTGCAGCCACTGTGCACCTGCAACACCAGCCCAACCGTGGCTCCGGGGACTGTAAGTATTTTGTTGAGTGACTCAGAGCTGGTCTTGAATCTTGCTGAGGGCAGATTAAGTTAGTAAAATAAGGCTTTAGGTCAATTACTGCTTCCCAAAAGGCTAGGAGTGAGAATGAAGGAAAATGCTTTTTAAACTGGGAATCAACTGTCACACCAGCTTTCTGTAAGCAGCGGCCATCAGCGCCCCCTGGAGGGCTTCTTAGAAGGAGATGCTGCTGATTCTGTGATGTGGGGAGGCCTGAGAACTGCATTTCTAAGCGAAGTCAGTCTGCTGCTCTGCGGGCCACACTCTGAGAACCATTGTCATAGTGCTGCGGGATTAAGTCTGGAGTAGTGTTGTCAACCTTTCTCTTGTGGCCACCTGGTCTCAACTACTCAGCTTTGCCATGCATCGTAGCCCCAGAAGCAGCCATAGGCAATATGTACATGAGTGAGAGGGTTCTAATAAAACTTTATTTACAAAAACAGCCTGTGGGCCAGATTCAGCTCATTCAGCTCATTGCCAACCCCTGTGTGACCTTCTTATAATATCCTCAGCTTCTCTGTGTTCTCCATGTCTTATGTACTGGAGAGCAGGTCATGGAGGTCATGGGAAGGATTTATTTATTTAGAATCCAGAGGGGGTGTAGCAGAGTGTATGAGCTTTTGCTGCTTGCCGCCTTGCCAAAGCTGAGTGGCTCACAGCAGCTACCATCTTAGGGCTCACTAGCCTACAGGCCAGCTGGTGGTTATTCCCATCTAAGCTGGTTTGGTCTCTGCTGGGCCCTCTTGGGCACTGGGGGTCACTTGGCATGGGATGAGTGAAGATGGCCTCCCTCGCGTATCTAGCAGGTGGTTGGCTGTGGCCGGGAGAGTTCTCCGACACGTGGCCTCTCCTCCAAGAGGCTAGCTCAGGCTCTTCCACGTGGTGGCCTCAGCATAGCAAGAGGGGTTCGCTGTTCCTCTTGATGGCTGAGTACATGTGGTGCCCACACAATCCCTTCCATTGGGTGTTACTGTCACGGGAATCACATGGCCAGCCCAGAGTTAAGAGTGGGGAGATGGGCTCCTTTGTAACAGGAAAAACTGCAAAGGATGTAGGGCTGTTTGCAATTTACTGCTCAGGCTGAGAGGTGGGGTAGGAGAGCAAGTGGCCTGGGATTGAGTGCTTGCTCCAGCTGTCCAGCTGGAGATCCTTATTCCCTCGATGACCCCCCAGCTCCACAGGGTTGCTGGGAAGCTTCAGTGAGTTCACTTACAACTGTGTCTGGCACAAGAAAGCCCTCTCTGCGTGGAGGCTGTTATGAATCTCAGTGAAGCCCACAGATGTAACAGCAGCGGTGGGCGAGGAAGTGAAGGCACCCATGGCCCCCTGGAACGTGCCTTCTGCGTGCTTCTCCAGGGATTGCCCTCCATCTTGGGCTCTGGGCTTTTACTTGCCTCTCCTCTGCCTGGAATCTGCCCACGTCCTCCAGGGCCAACTCACAATGTCACCTTCCACATATAGCCCTTATCACATTGAATTTAAAGTGATTTTTAAAAAACAAACATGCTCCTTTAAGCTGGGGACCCCTTGAGAGCAGAGTCAGTGCCTTGCGTGGAGCACCTAGTGTTGTCTTTGAGAACCTCCCATCACAGTCTCTTTAAGTCACTTGGGACAGGTTTCTCCCCACTTTCTATTAGCAACATTGAAAGCCAGCCAAGCTAATTTCCCACTGAGGGAGGACTTTTAACAGGGACTATGTAAACACCACCTGTTCTGTTCCCTTACAGCTATATGTGGTCTCTTCTGGGACATTGCCGCATGGAGCTTGGTGCAATTTTCTTAAGAAAAACAAACAGTAGCCACATTCTGTCAGTCCTGCCTGCTTCCCAGGAGAACGAGTCCCATCCTGAGGCACCAGGATGATCTGGCTGGACAGGTGGCGGTGGGGGGAAGGAGGGCTCGCCACGCACTCTCCCTGCATTCAGGAGGTCCAGAAGCTTGCTAAAGTAATACAGGGAGTCAGTATTCCATACACGCTTGTGGTATTGAATTGTTTTATAATAAAAGGGATCTAAGATTCTAGAAATTTTGCAGGGGCAGCAGGCAGATACATCATTTCTCTTCCTATAAGGACCATTTTTAGATGGATTCCTTTTTTTTTTAAGTATCTTTGATATACAATCTTTTGTTGGTTTCAAATATACACCACAGTGGTTCAACAGTTACCCATATTATTAAATCCTCACCCCTTCTAGTGCGGTTACTATCTATCAACGTAGTAAGATGTTACAGAATCACTAACTGTATTCTCCATTGTATTACCGTCCCTGTGACCAACCTATATTGTGCCCCTCTATGCCCCTCCTCCCCCTTGGTAACCACTAGTCCCTTCTCGGTGTTTGAGTCTACTGCTGTTTTGTTCCTTCTGTTTTGCTTTGTTGTTCTACTCCACAAATAAGTGAAATCATTTGGTATTTGTCTTTCTCTGCCTGGTTTATTTCACTGAGCATAATATCCTCTAGATCCATCCATGTTGTTGCAAATAGTAGGATTTCTTTTTTATGGCTGAATAATATTCCATTGTGTATATGTACCGCATCTTCTTTATCCATTCATCTACTGATGGACACTTAGGCTGATTGAGATGGATTCATTTTTAACAAATGGACTAGGTGAAGACATGGTTGTTTGAACTTGAGAGGTGAGAGATACAAGGGTAAAAACAGGTACATACATGTCTAACTATTCATCTATTTACCTATTTATCATCTGCCTGTCTGTCATATATCTGCCCATCCATCATCCAATCTACCCTTCCATTATCTATCCACCCGTCTTTCCATCCATCCATCCATCCATTCTGGGCTCACACAACTCTTCACAAATACTTCAGCCTACTGACTTATCTTCCAATTCTATGCCACTCCAACACCCCCTTAACGCACATGCACACACCTATGCCAACCTCGGTCCATTTGAGACACCCCAATTTCTCCAAATATCATAGAGATGAATCCTTGATGTTATAATCATCATCATTCCTTAGATATGTATGGCACTTCACAGTTTACAAAACACACACCTTTACATTAATGACTTTCTGTTCAGCCCCATCACTCACACAGACACAGGACCCATTAGGCATACCCAAGTTGCAGGTGTGAGGGGGCTGTCACATGCAGCCCCCCATGGTGCAATAGAACAGGACGACGTATGGGGATGACCTGCCTGTGTTGGTCATTCTGAGCTTTGACCTTATGATGGCATGGTTTAGAAGAAATCACTTTTGCATAAAAATGAGTGAAGCAGTAACAGTATCAGAGCCGTTGTGATGGTTTACGTGGTGAGGAAATTATTTCAGGGACCTGGGAAATCTGGTTCTAACTGCTTCACTCCTTGGAATTGTCCTCCCATCAGCGTTGGCAGGTCTGGGCATGAAGGCCCTTCTCTCTGTGCCAGTGGTTCTCAGCCACAACTATTTTGTATGCTTCCCTTTCCCAGGCACATTTGGCGAGGGCTGGAGACATTTTTGGTTGTCCTCACTGGGAGAACGCTACTGGCATCTAGTGGGTAGAAGCCAGGTTGCACTAACCGTCCTCCAGTGTGCAGGATGCGCCCATGGCAAGAAGCCATCCAGACCATGGTGCCAGTCATGCCAGGGCCAAGGAGCCCAGCTCCATGTGCTCACTGGGCAGAGCCAACGGGCCCACCTGGTGGGCTGGCTGAGCAGAGCTTCTGGCGCACCCCCTCTGTCTGCACGGTAGTGTTACTGCGGTGCATTTACGCTGCAGTCAGAGCTCAGTGCCCCGGGCACGGCAAGTGACTGTCCTGAGAGGGTCCCCGGCAGCCCAGTTCAGTTCTGTTGCAGACCTACTATGCGAGGGCACCAAAAGATGTAACATTGATTCCAGCAAGGACGCTGGCTTGGAGCCCAGGCCTGGACGGGAAGCAGGGAGAGAATCCCAGGGGAGAGGATGCAAGGACCAAAGGTCGGGGAGTAGGCGGCGCTCCGGCTGAGCCGGGCTGTGTGGGTTCTGGACAAGACTCCACAGCAGAGCTGCAGCTGGGCTTAGGACCACAGGTGTGAAGTGCCTGACTTCCCCTTCCCATCATTAGGCGCCGGCCAGGAACCTCCCAGCATCCATTTCTGAAGCACTGCTATTATCTAATCTGCTGGGGGCACTATGGGCAGGGTGAGCTCCTAGCGTGCGCTGTACTGGGAAATGCAGGCTATTGAAGCGATGCTGCTGTTGCGAGTGAACACACAACTTAGATGTTCCAGGGCTGCCTTGTCAACCAGCCTTGTGCATTAAAAAAAAATTTTATGAGCTTTTTTTTTTTTGGTATCATTAATGTACAATCACTTGAACAACATTATGGTTACTAGACCCCCTATTATCAAGTCCCCCCCACACACCCCATTACAGTCGCTGTCCCTGTCCATTAGCATAGTAAGATGCTATAGAATCATTACTTGTCTTCTCTGTAAATACTGCCTTTCCCGTGTCCCCCCCCTGCTACATTATGTGTGCTAATCATAAATACCCCTTTTTCCCCCTTATCCCTCCCTTCCCACCCATCCTCCCCAGTCCTTTTCCCTTTGGTAACTGTTGGTCCATTCTTGAGTTCTGTGAGTCTGCTGCTGTTTTGTTCCTTCAGTTTTTCCTTTGTTCTTACACTCCACAGATGAGTGAAATCATTTGACACCTGTCCCCCCCCACCCCCCACGTCCGGCCCACTTCACCGAACACAACACCCTCCAGCTCCATCCATGTTGTTGCAAATGGTAGGATTTGTTTTCTTCTTATGGCTGAATAATATTCCACTGTGTATATGTACCACATCCTCTTTATCCATTCATCTACTGATGGACACTTAGGTTGCTTCCGTTTCTTGGCTATTGTAAATAGTGCTGCGATAAACATAGGGGTGCATCTGTCTTTTTCAAACTGGGCTGCTGCATACTACAACTCCTGCTTCTTTCTCCCTATTAGTTGCATGAAATATCTTTTTCCATCCCTTTACTTTCAGTCTGTGTATGTCTTTGGGTTTGAAGTGAGTCTCTTGTAGGCAGCATATAGATGGGTCTTGTTTTTTTATCCATTCAGTAACTCTATGTCTTTTGATTGGTGCATTGAGACCATTTACATTTAGGGTGATTATCGATAGGTATGTACTTATTGCCATTGTAGGCTTTAGATTCGTGGTTACCAAAGGTTCAAGGGTAATTCCCTTACTATCTAACAGTCTAATTGAACTCACTTTGTATGCTATTACAAACACAACCGAAAGGTTCTTTTTTTTTTTCCTCCTTTTTCTTCCTCCTCCATTCTTTGTATGTTATGAATCACATTGTGTACTCTTTGTCTGTCCCTTGAGTGACATCTATTTAGTCTTAGGAATACTTCTATCTGTAGGAATCCCTCCAAAATGCACTGTAGAGGTGGTTTGTGGGAAGTAAATTCTCTCAGCTTTTGCTTATCTGAAAATTGTTTAATCCCTCCTTCAAATTTAAATGATAACCTTGCCGGGTAGAGTATTCTTGGTTCAAGGCCCTTCTGCTTCATTGCATTAAATATATCATGCCACTCCCTTCTGGCCTGTAAGGTTTCTGTTGAGAAGTCTGATGATAGCCTGAATGGTTTTCCTTTGTATGTGATCTTTTTCTCTCTCTAGCTGCTTTTAAAAGTCTGTCTTTATCCTTGATCTTTGCCATTTTAATTATTATATGTCTTGATCTTGTCTTCCTTGGGTCCCTTGTGTTGGGAGATCTGTGCACCTCCATGGCTTGAGAGACTATTTCCTCCCCCAGATTGGGAAAGTTTTCAGCAATCACCTCCTCAATGACACTTTCTATCCCTTTTTCTCTCTCTTCTTCTTCTGGTACCCCTATAATGCAAATATTGTTCCATTTGGATTGGTCACACAGTTCTCTCAATATTCTTTCATTCTTAGAGATTCTTTTTCTCTCTGTGCCTCAGCTTCTTTGTATTCCCTTCTCTAATTTCTATTCCATTTACCATCTCTTCTACTACATTTAATCTGCTTTTAAATCCCTCCATTGTATGTTTCATTTCAGATATGGAATTTCTTAATGATTTAATCTCCAACTTAAATTCGTTCCTGAGTTCTTGAATATTTTTCTGTACCTCCTTAAGGCTGTTTATAATTTTTATTTTGAACTCTCTTTCAGGAAGATCGGTGAGTTCAATTTCATTTGGCCCATTTTCTGGGGTTTGTGAGATTTTGGTCTGAACCATGTTCTTTTGACATTTCGTATTTCTGTGTGGTGCCCTCTAGTGCACAGAAACTCCAGTCTCTGGAGCTGCTCAGCCCCTAGAGTGAGGTTGGGGGTCGTTGGGGAGCAGAGCTGGTGCCTGGGGGGAGGAAGGATCTGTTTCCTGATTCCCCCTGTCTCCAGTGTCAGAGCCAGTGGGCCAAGCATACAGGTATAAACCTCTGTGCTTTGCATCTCTAGCTGTTGTAGGCGGGGCCTCCCTCTGGCTGGTCTGATGCAGAGCAGTGACTGCTAGTTTGTGAACCAGTGCGGCAGGCTAGGAGGAGGTGGCAGCAGGCTGCGTGTCACAGTGGGGGGGCGTCGGAGCTGAGTAGGCAGCCAGGGGATGGAGCACCTGAAGCTCCTCAAAGTTCCCAACCAACTGGGCAGAGCACAACCAGACAACCTTGTCCAGCTCTCCCTTCTCCCGCACAGCAAGCTCCGTGCAAACCCCGCCCCTTCAGCAGCCCTCTCGCTGCTAGGAAGCCTCTCAGACCTCCTGCCTTTCCTCTGACACAGAGCAGCTGGGTGTGGATACCCTCCTCCACAAACGGCCAGAATGTCCATCTCCCAGGCCCTCCACCTGTCCAAGCTCCCCAACATCCAAAGCACCACACAATATAGGATTCTGCTCACAAAGCAGATCTCTAGGGCTAGGTGTTCAGCCTTCCCAAGCTTCCACCCCTCCCTGCTCCATTTCTCTTCCTCCCATCATTGAGCTGGGGTGGGGGAAGGGCTTCGGTCCCGTCGGATCAAGGCTTTCCTACGTTACCCTGTTTTGTGAGGTCTGCGCTGTTCATGAGGTCTGTATGCAGTCTGGTGCAGCCTTCTTTCTTGTTGCCGTTTTAGGGTTAGTTGTATTAATTAACTACATTTTTGTACTATTTGTGATTTTGGGAGGAGTTCTCCGTGTCACCTCTTACACCGCCATCTTCCAGCCTCGTGCATTTTTATGTTCAGGGGTTTTGTTCCATATAGGGTATCGAAGAAACACCCTCCTGCCAGGTGGAGAGGTGGGGCATAGAAGGTGTATGCAGGGTACCATTTACCCAGAGTCAACAATCCCACCCTTGACTGGGATAATCAGGTTGGATCCATCAAGGGGAGATCTCTATACGCCAAGACCAGGGTGTGAGAGGGCTGTCCTGCTCAGCCTCCTCACTTTCTTCCCAATTTAAACAGTGTCTGACCCCAGCGGGTACTTGGCAAATATTTGCTGAGTGAATGCCAATCACCCCTGACTCAGAATTAAATATCCCAACCCTAATGTACCTTTAGTTGACTCTGTGAGGTCATTTTCAGGGGGATAATCCTATTTGTTTAATTTGCAGTGATTTTCTGGGCACTAGAACCAGCGGGCGCTGAGACTGGGGGGACAAAGTGTGTCCCCCAGTTTCTGAAAGCTCGCATCCTGCCACTTCACCGTCACAAAGCACCGACGTTAGTTTGGTAACGGCTTTTTTCATAAAAGCAGAAATCCTCTTCAGAATCTTTCTGTTAGCAAAATCAGGCCCCGTTGCCTCCTCCTGCCATTTCAGCTCACAAGAGCTCTCACAGGAACGCTCTGCCACCGGGGAGCGGGTAAACCCGGGTACTGGTCATAACTCTCGTGGTTGCGAGTGACCGGCACCCACGCAGCTCTGCTCAAAGGACCTTGTCGGCTCCCAGGCTGAGCAGTGCAGGGTGGGACGACATATGTGGCTGATGCCGCTACAAGGATTCCATGCTCTGCGCCTCGCCTCTGCTTTCCTGTGGACGGGCTTCCCCCTCGGGCAGCCCTGGCTCTGTGGTGATGGGGCAGCTCCAGGACACAGGAGTCCAGTGGACCAGAGAGACTATCCTTCCTGATTGCTCTGGCCAGGGTCCCGGGGGGGGGGTCTTGGCTTACGTCACATGCCTGCCTCCTGACCAAGGCCTTGGGGGCTCCTGTAACAACCCGCCACAAACCCAGTGACCTAAAACAGTACAGTTTTGTTATGGTACAGTTCTGGCCCAAATCACAGTGTTGGCAGGGCCACACTCCCGCTGGAACCTCCAGGGGAGAACCTGTTTCCTTTCCTGGGCAGCTTTGCGAGGCTGTCTGCTCGTGGCCCCCTCCCCCAGCTTCCCAGCCAGGAGGGCAGCATCTTCAAATCTCTCTCGGACTCTGACCCTCCTATCTCCCCCCTTCCCTCCCAAGGACCCTGGTGATTCACTGGGCCCAGCGGGTAGTCCACGGCAATCTCCCACCTCAGGGTCCTTAGCCTAGTCCCACCTGCAAAGTCCCTTTTGTAAGGTTGCACGTTCACATGTTCTGGGCTTGAACGTGCAGCCAGGACTGAGCTGACCGCTAGCCCAGGTATGGAAGACCTTACTGGTTGGCATGGGTCACGCGGCCGCCTCCTCTAAACCCGGAGGACGAGGAGGCAATGGGGACAGAGAAGCAGAGGCTCCACGAAGCCAAGGCAAACGTGGAGAAGCCCTGCCTGGGGCAATGGGCGCCCCCTCCGCTCATCAGGTCGCAATGGCTTTGTGCAGAAGTGGCGACATGGAAGGACGCCAGTGGGCTGCAGGAGGGCCCCACTGCTCCTTCTCTGGACCGTCTCATCTTCTTGCTGGTCCTATTTCTGTACTTGGTACAGTTCCGGAAATTTGGGAGTAGGTCGGTCCTCCCCTTTGGGCACCAGTCATAGGTCAATTCCTTCTCTTGATTAGCTGAACGTTTCCCTTCCAATTTCCTTCCCACCTTCCTTACGCTTTTATTTCTGTGTGTTGATACTAAATATGTAGACTCACATGCAAGTCCCCGATCCACAAGGATTTGGAGTAAAGTAGGAAAGCGCTCCTTGATTGAATGTACCGTCCTGCCCAGCAGCCCTGCCCTCCTTTTCAGCTTGGAGGAAAATGCCCTCCCTGCTCGGAGCCGGTTTATTCCACTCCAGACCTCTCAGATGAAAATGTCCCAGCAGGGAGAGCGGTGCAATTACTCATGGCCTGATTTTCCTCCTTTCGCTAAAGACACAGAAATGGAAGCCAGCATCGGATGATCTAGAACAAAATGAAGGAGAAACTGCATTTTTGTCACTGAGCTCAAAAGCTCCTGTGGTAAAGGGGCATTGGGAACTGCGTGACCAGCCCCAGAATGAATTCATTTCTGTGCTATGCAGGCACTGAGCGGAGGGTGGAGAGCTCAGCTCTCTTTGGATTCCCCCTTCCAGGTCTGCTGCTGGCCAGTTGGGGGCTTGGGGTTCATCCTTGCATATCAAGAGGATCAGTCATTGTAATAATCATAATGATAATGGGGAGGGCATGATGCTCACACAGCACCTCACCTCAGCAGGAGGCAGATAAGCAAGTTCACAACGAGTGTCCTATACATCTCCAACTTTCCTGCAGCCAGCCCAGCAACCTCCAGCCAAGGTCCTGCCTTCCAGAGGCCACACACGGCTGAAGATAGGCAACCAGCGCCCTCACAGGACACCACAAAAATCCCCAAGCAGGAGATTAGGAAGGCCAGACCAGAACTACCAAGTGAGTTGACAACCCTGGTGACGAGGCTCTGGAAGGGAGACGTGGGCTCTGGCTGCAGAAGCTATGGTGGTCTGTTGGGGAGACGGGCTTGTGGAAGGCACAGAGCACTGTGTGACATGGGCCTGGACGTAGCTGCTGTGAGGAGCCCAGTGTTTCTGGACAGTCATTTGGTAAAATGTTTATGGAGCCTCCAAGAATTGCTGGTCACTCAGCCAGGCACTCTGAAGATGTGTGCATGGTAAGGGCTAGTCCAAAATGCAGGATGAAGGCAGGTAATAGGACTATCAACAAGCACCAGAGTGACTGGGTCTAGTGCCACAACTGGGGCAGGTGAGCGAATCCTAGCAGACTGTCGTGGTGGGACTCTGAGCGATAGAGAATGTTTCTGGTAGTACCAGACCACAAAGGGATGTTTACGACTTTCAGAATAAAGGTCTAACACAAAACTGTAGATGTCACGTGTTACGTGTAATATCGGAATATGCACACAGCACATGCAGAGCTAGACTGCTCTCTGCTGCCCCCGTCCAGAGCATCAGATAGAAAGTGGCCCCTGAGCAGGTTGTACGACCGGAAGGGTAAATACCCAATGTTAACAAGGCTGTCTGTGATCGGTAGTATCTCGGGAGGTTTCATTTTTCTTCCTAGCTTTATTTTCTGTAATGGACATATAGACTTTATCTGAAAAAGAATTAAAATCACTTTTAACGTGAAGAACACTTCTGTCATGGTAAAGAGTTAGTTAAAATGCAATATTTGAAAAAGAAAATGGATTCATTTATTTTGAGGGCAATTAAAAAAAACGTACATAGATTTGAAACAAATATTTACATATAACAGGGCAACTGTAGGCGGTAGGATTATGGGTGACTACAGTTTCCTTCTTTATATTTTCTGTCTAAAAGGAGGGAGGGAATGGTTTTGACCTGGGGCCCAGAGGCCAGCGAGGTCTCCAAGGAGAGGCAGGATGGAAGCTGCGGATGAGGGGGACCCTGGCAGTGACCACCCCGCAGGGTCACAGGCCCATCCCAGGGTCTCCCTGCCTAAAGCCCCTGCCACAGTGAAGGGAGGGGGCGGCTTTAGCTGGCCCCAGTGAAGCAACTCAGGGACCATGCCAGGTGGAGGCCACGCTGCACTGGAAGCCTTTATCCGGGGACTGCACCCCGGGCCACCCTCCCCAGTGCAGCCATGTGGAAATGGTCAAATCTCACCTTGCTGAGGCCTGAGCTGGCCCAGGAGCCATGTTTGAGGGCCTCTGACTTAGACGGAGCAGGCCGAAGGCATCAGTCAGTGAAGCAGACAGTCGTACAAATAAGCTATGCTACCCATTTACCATTTGATTTTCCTGCCTTTAAGAGTGGGTGTGGGTGCTGAGAAGTAGTTCTTTCTTCAAGTAGTCCGCCAGTACTAGGTGGCAACTGACACTCAGCATCCATGACAGGAAGACAGTAGGGAGGGGTGGGGCCTGGGGCAAAGGCCCTGCCAAAAAGGGTGTCCCCTGCTCCCCTCTGCTGCTTGTTGCCATGCAAGAAAATGGACCCAGTGTTGCCAGGTCTTGCTGCCTTTCCAGAGAAATGCCCTGGCTGCAGTAAAGCCCTCCAGGCTGCCTCTAAGCTGAGCCCACTCCAGCCTGGTTTGGGGGGCTCAAGCTGGGGAGACTCTCACCCGAATCTCAAATGCAGCCCCAGTGCACCCTCCCTCAGTCATTCATACTCCAGGCAAAGACAGGCCCTACAGGGGGGCCAAGAACTGGGCTGACACTTCTCATCATCACTGTAGCAGGCCAACGGTGTCCCCAAAGGTGTGTCCACCTGGACCTGGTGGACGTGACCTTATTTGGAAAAGGGTCTGGCAGGTATAATTAAGGATCTCGAGACGAGGTCATCCCGGATTATCCGGGTGGGTCCTGAACCCAGTGGCGCATATCTTCATAAGAGAGGTGAGGGAGATTGGAAGCAAAGAAGGGAAAAGATTTTTCTCCAATCACAAAAATGTGAAAACTATTCTTGGTTCACAGGCCTCACGTGACAGGTGACAGGCCAGATTTAGCTCTTCGGCAGTAGTTTGATCACCCCTCTAAGATTTAGAGGGTCCTGAACCAGGTCCTTGGTTTTGAGAAGCCCCACCAAAAGGGCCTGGCCTCTGCCACCCAGACATCTCTTCCTTTGCTTTGTACGAGGTTCCTAGGGCCGCTCTAACACCACAGACAGGGCGGCCTGAACCACAGGGGTTTCCTCTCCCGGGCCTGGGGCTGGAGGCCGAGAGCCCCGGGTGGGCAGGGCCAGCCCCCCCCCAAGCTTCTCCCTGGGCGTGTGGACGCCGTCCCCTCCCTGTGTCCCCACGTGGCCATCCGTCTGCGCGTGTCTGTGTCCCGACCTCCTCTTCTTATAAGGACACAGTCACGTTTGATCGGGTGGGTCCATTTTATCAGAGCTTCAGCCTAGGAAATCGGGGACGCGGCTTGGTTGGTGGTGTGCTTTAAGCACCAATAGAAGGCAGGCTCCCTTGGGGGACAAGGCGTTGTTTTGCCCTGTCTGAACCAGAGCATATGATGAGGGCTTTTCCCTTGGATGCCGGCTGCTCCCTGGCTCTGTAGCTCCTGGCCATCCCCTCCAGCACTGTCATCTAGAGCCAGGCGGGCCTGTCCTGTGGATCCCAGAACCTGAAAGAGGCAGGGCTGAGGGCTGGGAGGAGTGGGCGCTGGGATGGGTCACGCCACACCCAGGGGAACCAGTTTGGTGTGTGAGCAGTTTCACTTGAAACTTGAGCCATGGGGCTGCTCAGAAGAGCTGCTCCGAACTCCGAAACTAAAGCCTCTGCCGCTAGTGTTGGCCACAAACGTCTAGTCCCAGGGAGGCTTCGGAGTCTGATGAACGCTGGCTGTAAGGGAAGCCTTAGCTCAGTGGGAGAGGGTGTGCGCTGCCCCGGGTACTCTGCCATCCCTCAGGGCCTCCCAGTCCACTGCACATAGGCTCACAGGCCCATGATGACAGCGTCAAGCCAGTGCCATCAAAGGACAGCAGAGTGTCCATCAGCCCACCCACCCTTCCCCAGAGGCAGCTGCCGCCCCGGCCCTGTCCTCCCAGTTTCGGTGCAAAGGCATTGGCTCCTCCCATTACCAAACTCTTCCCCAGACCTCCTTCTCTCTCTGGATAATCCTGCTTCCACGCTGCAGCCATTCTCCTCCCTCCGGGCCACCCAGCAGCTCCCCGCGGTGCCCCTGCGCCCTTCTGTGGGGCCTCCTTGAGCTCCTTGTTCGAAACCCCCATGGCCCTGTGGGTCCCCAGCCTGAGCAGCTGGTACTGGACTCTCTGGGCTACCTCTGTGTTCCCTTTGCTCTTTCAAATGCCCAACGCTGTGTAACTAACTCCCTGTATTCAGTCCCTCTGTTTGAAATCCTCGGTGTGGTGTCTCTCGTCCTGACAGGTATAATGATTTGCTCTGCAATGTCAGTACTGAACGTTGCACCATGGCAGTATGCCACAGCCCCAGGGAGGAAAAAGCACCTGTTAACTACACAAAAAGTGGCACAGTAGGAAGGGGAAGTGTGTATAAAACAGGTCACAAACATGGAGAAGCATAAGATCCCAGCAAGAAAAGTCAAATTCTTCCCTAAAATAGAAACACGTGACCAAGATGAGTCATGAGAGGAGCAAACGGCCCACCTGGACCTCAGCAGACGGGCTTTCTGGTCTGCTTCCCCTGGGGCACCTCGGCCACCATCCTCTGGGCTTCCAGGCCGGCCCCGTGCAGCAGGAGGAACATTTTGGTCTCCAGGGGGGATGCACACGACAAGATGCTCTGCGTGGGCTCACATTTTGCTCCAGATTGAAGCACCATGACCCCCACCTCCACCCTGTGCACTTCAGTCTGGCAGCGAGACAGCAGGGAGCCCCTCACGGGAGGCCCTGTGGCCGTGAAGGGGCAGGACAGAGGGTCTGTCTGCCCAGAGTCACTCGGTCCCTTGTGACTGGCACAGTGGCTCAGACCCGAGCACCGTCCACCTCAGGACTGCAAACCAGGGCGCTGCTGCTCCTTCCCCACCCTCGCGGGTGTCCCTTGTCCCTCACCCTCGCACATGAAGATTTGAAAAACATCACGTGCTGGGAAGCATTGACTGTCCTTCACACCAAGGTGTCCTTTCTGTTTATGAAATGCATTCCTGTCAACATTCTTTGACACGATCTCCTGCCAACGCCATGGCCAGGGATGGGGCGTGGAAGTCAGGGTTCCGTCTGGCAAGGAAGGAGGTGCAGGCTCGGGGAAGGCAGGCACTTGCCTGGGGTCTCGTGCCTAGTGTTTCTTCCCTGAGCCCAAACCTCTTCTGCCTAAAAGACAAATTCCTAAAATAAAAGAGCTCTGTGCTGATGAGCTGTGGGGCCTCAGGAACGGGGCTTTCTCTGAAGCCCGCTGCTCCATGCAGCCCGGCCCCCCGGCCCACCACCTCACTGTGTCACTGCACCAGGACGCCGAGGCCGTGGCCCACAGGCCGCTCTTACCCAGCGACTGAGCATGGCAGGGATTCTAAGGCAGACCTGTTTCTGGGAGACCCGGGACTCCTCTGATGAATGACTGGCTCAAGATCCCCCCGTGGCCTTGCCAACCTCACGGTGTGCTAGGACTCGCCCAGCCCTCTCTCCTGTACCCAGGCTCGTCTTGGGCAGGAGCCAGATGTCCTCCTAGCCCTGCCCAGCACCTCCCCATTTTCTCCTGCAGGCATGTACCCCAGTAGAATCCTCACTTACTCCCACCTTGCTGCCGGCTTCCCGGTGGACCCAAAGTGACACACAAACCAGCTGCCAGACCCCCTCTGAATGATAGAATGAGTGGGCTGATCTGCCAGGAAAGTGGCTAGGTTCACCTTGCAAAAACTAACGGATTCCACCCTTTCCCCACCACCTCTCCAGAGTGAATGCGGAAACCTGTGACCCGCCCGCAGCGGCCCTTCTCTACTGCCCTCCATGTCTTCGTCCACAGTGGGCGACAGGAGTATCTTCAGGTGCACTGTTACCTTGTGGGTCATTTGCTGAGACCTATTCGTGGCACTTTAAAACAGTGTGCAGGTTTGAGAAGGCCATTGATGCCAGCGCTGTGACCCGGAGCCAGCCCCGGACTGCTCTTCGCGGCCCCGGCCACTTCTCGTTGTGTGCCAACAAGGAACGCCGAGTGGAGGCGGATCACCCTGTCCTGGCCTGCGTTTTTCAGAATCTGTTGGTGGGAATGGATGAGGAAGAGTGGTTCCTCGGAGATGAAGTTCAGAAAAAACGGGGCACACTCAACCTGCAGTACCCTATCTCTCGGGCAGCTATCGCTAACTGGGACGACATGGAAAAGGTGGGCCGCAGCTCCTGTGGGGGCGGGACCTGCTCACAGGGCCCCCTGCCCCCTGCCCACGCTGGGTGGTATGCCTGCTGTCCTGGCACTTGGGAAGGGATGTACCTCCTGCATCCAGAGATCTCTGGCGTCTCCCAGCGCCCAGTCCCTGTAGATGCTGCATCAGGGTACTGACTGACCACAGAGGTTGTGGAGCCTGAATCCTGCCCCCGCTACTTATTATCTGTGCCATTTGGGACACAAGTAACTGGCCTCTCTGGCTCTCAGTTTCCTTATCTGTAAGAAAAGGGTATAATTTCCCCTACCACATAACACTATTTGGAGGATTAAAAGGGATGATAGATAAAAAGTCCTTAATCCACTTCACAGCTGTTAGGACAGCTATTATAAAAACAACAACAGAAAATCATTGGCGAGGGTGAGAAATTGGAACCTTTCTGCTCCACTGGTGGGAATGTAAAATGGTGCTGTACGGCAGGTCCTCAAAAATTGAGCTAGAATTGCCATATGACCCAGCAAGTACCCCTCAGGGCATAACGCGAGAGCAGGCAGATGCCTTTGTATCCCACGTTCACAGCAGCATTGGTCACAAGAGCTAAAATGTGGAAGCAATGCGGGTGCCCACTACCCCTGGCCGCATGAACAAAACGTGGGCGATTGGCGTGGGTAAGCAAACGATGGAATAGTATCCAGCCTTAAAAAGGAACGAACTCCTGACACCCCTGACAACGTGGATGAGCCCCAGGACACTATGCTGGGTGAGATGGGCCCGACACAGAAGGACAGATGCTGTATGACTCCACTTCCATGAGGACCTAGCGTCGTTAGAGTCACAGACACAGAAAATAGGATGGGGGGCGCCTGGGCTGGGAAGGGCTGTGGAGGGTTGGCGTTAATGGAACAGAGTTTCTATTTGAAGATGATGGGAAGATGATGGGGACCCTCGTACCACAATGTCAGTCTGCCTAACGCCACTGAGCTGTACACTTAAAACGGTTAAAATTGTAAATTCCATGTATGTATATATATATATATATTTTTAATAATTTATTTTGTTATCATTAATCTACAATTACATGTGCAATATTATGGTTCTTAAACTACCCCCTTCATCAGGTCCCCCCACCAACCCCATTACAGTCACTGTCCATCAGCGTAGTGAGATGCTGTAGAGTCACTACTTGTCTTCTCTGAGTTGTACAGCCCTCCCCGTGCCCCCGCTACCTTACGCCTGCTAATCGTAATGCCCCTTTTTCCCTCTTATCCCTCCCTTCCCACCCATCCTCCCCAGTCCCTTTCCCTTTGGTAACTATTAGTCCATTCTTGGGTTCTGTGAGTCTGCTGCTGTTTTGTTCCTTCAGCTTTTTTCTTTGTTCTTATATTCCACAGATGAGTGAAATAATTTGATACTTGTCTTTTCCGGCTTGGCTTATTTCACTGAGCATAATACCCTCTAACTCCATCCATGTTGTTGCAAATGGTAGGATTTGTTTTCTTCTTATGGCTGAATAATATTCCATTGTGTATATGTACCACCTCTTCTTTATCCATTCATCTACTGGTGGACACTTAGGTTGCTTCCATTTCTTGGCTATTGTAAATAGTGCTGCAATAAACATAGGGGTACATCTGTCTTTTTGAAACCGGGCTGCTGCATTCTTAGGGTAAATTCTTAGGAGTGGGATTCCTGGGTCAAATGGTATTTCTATTTTGAGTTTTTTGAGGAACCTCCATACTGCTTTCCACAATGGTTGAACTAATTTGCATTCCCACCAGCAGTGTAGGAGGGTTCCCTTTTCTCCACATCCTCGCCAACATTTGTTGTTGTTTGTGTTTTGGATGTTGGCCATCCTCACTGGTGTGAGGTAATATCTCATTGTGGTTTTAATCTGCATTTCTCTGATGACCAGCGATGTGGAGCATCTTTTCATGTGCCTGTTGGCCATCTGAATTTCTTCTTTAGAGAAGTGTCTATTCATGTCCTCTGCCCATTTCTTAATTGGATTATTTGCTTTTTGTTTGTTAAGGTGCGTGAGCTCTTTATATATTTTGGCTGTCAACCCCTTATCGGATATGTCATTTATGAATATATTCTCCCATACTGTAGGATGTCTTTTTGTTCTACTGATGGTGTCCTTTGCTGTACAGAAGCTTTTCAACTTGATATAGTCCCACTTGTTCATTTTTGCTTTTGTTTCCCTTCCCCGGGGGGATATGTTCATGAAGAAGTCGCTCGTGTTTATGTCCAAGAGATTTTTGCCTATGTTTTTTTCTAAGAGTTTATGGTTTCATGCCTTACATTCAGGTCTTGATCCACCTTGAGTTTACCTTTGTGTATGGGGTTAGACAGTAGTCCAGTTTCATTCTCTTACATGTAGCTGTCCAGTTTTTCCAACACCAGCTGCTGAAGAGGCTGTCATCTCCCCATTGTATATCTAAGGCTCCTTTATCATATATTAATTGACTATATATGTTGGGGTTAATGTTTGGATTTTCTATTCTGTTCCATTGGTCTGTGGGTCTCTTTTTGTGCCAGTACCAAATTGTCTTGATTACTGTGGCTTTGTAGTAGAGCTTGAAGTCAGGGAGCATAATTCCCCCTGTTTGATTCCTCCTTCTCAGGATTGCTTTGGCTATTCGGGGTCTTTTGTGGTTCCATATGAATTTTAGAATTATTTGTTCCAGTTCATTGAAGAAAGCTGTTGGTAGTTTGATAGGGATTGCGCTGAATCTGTAGATTGCTTTAGGTAGTATAGCCATTTTAACAATATTTATTCTTCCTAGCCAAGAGCATGGGATGCATTTCCATTTGTTAGTGTCCTCTTTAATTTCTCCTAGGAGTGTCTTGTAGTTTTCAGAGTACAGATCTTTCACTTCCTTGGTTAGGTTTATTCCTAGGTATTTTATTCTTTTAGATGCAATTGTGAATGGAATTGTTTTTCTGATTTCTCTTTCTGTTAGTTCAGCATTAGTGTATAGGAAAGCAACGATTTCTGTGTGTTAATTTTGTATCCTGCAACTTTGCTGAATTCAGATATTAGTTCTAGTAGTTTTGGA
>JAQQAC010006904.1:5575923-5587240 GCA_029783875.1 Phataginus tricuspis | reverse complement strand
AGGGGTGCATCTGTCTTTTTGAAACCGGGCTGCTGCATTCTTAGGGTAAATTCTTAGGAGTGGGATTCCTGGGTCAAATGGTATTTCTATTTTGAGTTTTTTGAGGAACCTCCATACTGCTTTCCACAATGGTTGAACTAATTTGCATTCCCACCAGCAGTGTAGGAGGGTTCCCTTTTCTCCACATCCTCGCCAACATTTGTTGTTGTTTGTGTTTTGGATGTTGGCCATCCTCACTGGTGTGAGGTAATATCTCATTGTGGTTTTAATCTGCATTTCTCTGATGACCAGCGATGTGGAGCATCTTTTCATGTGCCTGTTGGCCATCTGAATTTCTTCTTTAGAGAAGTGTCTATTCATGTCCTCTGCCCATTTCTTAATTGGATTATTTGCTTTTTGTTTGTTAAGGTGCGTGAGCTCTTTATATATTTTGGCTGTCAACCCCTTATCGGATATGTCATTTATGAATATATTCTCCCATACTGTAGGATGTCTTTTTGTTCTACTGATGGTGTCCTTTGCTGTACAGAAGCTTTTAACCTTGATATAGTCCCACTTGTTCATTTTTGCTTTTGTTTCCCTTGCCCGGGGGGATATGTTCATGAAGAAGTCGCTCGTGTTTATGTCCAAGAGATTTTTGCCTATGTTTTTTTCTAAGAGTTTATGGTTTCATGCCTTACATTCAGGTCTTGATCCACCTTGAGTTTACCTTTGTGTATGGGGTTAGACAGTAGTCCAGTTTCATTCTCTTACATGTAGCTGTCCAGTTTTTCCAACACCAGCTGCTGAAGAGGCTGTCATCTCCCCATTGTATATCTAAGGCTCCTTTATCATATATTAATTGACTATATATGTTGGGGTTAATGTTTGGATTTTCTATTCTGTTCCATTGGTCTGTGGGTCTCTTTTTGTGCCAGTACCAAATTGTCTTGATTACTGTGGCTTTGTAGTAGAGCTTGAAGTCAGGGAGCATAATTCCCCCTGTTTGATTCCTCCTTCTCAGGATTGCTTTGGCTATTCGGGGTCTTTTGTGGTTCCATATGAATTTTAGAATTATTTGTTCCAGTTCATTGAAGAAAGCTGTTGGTAGTTTGATAGGGATTGCGCTGAATCTGTAGATTGCTTTAGGTAGTATAGCCATTTTAACAATATTTATTCTTCCTAGCCAAGAGCATGGGATGCATTTCCATTTGTTAGTGTCCTCTTTAATTTCTCCTAGGAGTGTCTTGTAGTTTTCAGAGTACAGATCTTTCACTTCCTTGGTTAGGTTTATTCCTAGGTATTTTATTCTTTTAGATGCAATTGTGAATGGAATTGTTTTTCTGATTTCTCTTTCTGTTAGTTCAGCATTAGTGTATAGGAAAGCAACGATTTCTGTGTGTTAATTTTGTATCCTGCAACTTTGCTGAATTCAGATATTAGTTCTAGTAGTTTTGGAGTGGAGTCTTTAGGGTTTTTTATGTACAGTATCATGTCATCTGCAAATAGTGACAATTTGACTTCTTCTTTACCAATCTGGATGCCTTATATGTCTTTGTTTTGTCTGATTGCCGTGGCTAGGGCCTCCAGTGCTATGTTGAATAACAGTGGAGAGAGTGGGCACCCCTGTCTTGTTCCCGTTCTTAGATGAAAAGCTTTCAGCTTCTCGCTGTTAAGTATGATGTTGACTGTGGGTTTGTCATATATGGCCTTTATGATGTTGAGGTACTTGCCGTCTATACCCATTTTGTTGCGAGTTTTAATCATGAGTGGGTGCTGAATTTTGTCAAATGCTTTTTCAGCATCTATGGAGATGATCATGTGGTTTTTGTTCTTCTTTTTGTTGATGTGGTGGATGATGTTCATGTACGTATATTTTACCACAATAAAAAATTCCTTAGTCCAGCGTAGAAAGGATGTAATAAATTAGCTAATTGGAACCACTCTCTCTCGGGAGCTGACGGTTCTCATCAGGGCCTCCAAATCTGGTTGACCAGGTTGTGTGCTGCCTTAGAAGATGTACTGATTCTATAAACTGCATAAAAGATCACCCCCAAAACGTAGAGGCTTAAAACAAGGATGCTCACCTCCTACCTCAGAGTTTCCCGGGTCTAGAGTTCGGGAGTGGCTCAGCTGGGGCTTCTGGGTCTGGATCCCTCGGGAGGCTGCTGTCAGATGTCAGCCAGGGCTGCCTCGTCTGGAGGCTTGACCAGGGCTGGAGGAGCCGTTTCCAAGGTGGCACCCTCATGTGGCTGGCGAGGCGGTCCCGCTTCACACGGGGCTCTCTGCAGGGCCGCTGGAACGTCCTCAGAACCTGCTGTTGACTTCCCGCAGAGGGAAAAATCAAGCAGGCCAAGGTGGAGGGTACACTGCCTTTATGATGCAGCGTTGGAAGTCACACACCGTCACTTGTGTCATATTCTGGAGGTCACACAAGGCAGTCCTGCTTCAAGTGGGAGAGGTCTGTAGGGGGCATGAAAACTGGGTGCTGTGGGTCACTGGGGCCCCTGGGAGGGTGTCTGGGGCAGCACCACCCACAGGTATCTTCCTGTCTACACAGCGGAGGTGTTGACCCTGGTTCTGGCTGTAGCCCCCAGCGGGTGGCAGGGACTGAATGCAGACAGGTCTCTGGAGCACGCCGCCTGCCTGAGCCCCCGCTCTGCTGATTTCTTGTGTGTCCTCAGCTGGTTCCAGCTCTTGGTTCCAGGCTGTTGCGGCCGACCAGGACTGCCTGCCAGGGCCCTTCTGCTCTTGTCTGATGATGTCTCTTCCTTGCTCCAGCCCATCCGTGGCCGGCCACCTGGGCACGAGCGCCCTGTCCAGCTTTGGCTGTGTCATGGGCACCACGTAGCCTGCCTTGTGCATTCGCACATGCTGTTCCCCCTTCCCCGAGGCTCTTCCTCCACAGACCCCCAGGGAGCGTGTCCTTCCCTCCTGTTTCTCGTTCCCCTGGGGGCCTTCCTCCCGGAGCAGGCATGAGTCTGTAACTGCTGCTCGCCGAGCATGCCGCGCACCAAGCACTCTATTAAGTGCTGTGGCCAGAATTGTGTCCCCAGATTCACATGTTAGAGCGCTGACCCCAGCACCTCAGAAGGTGGTTGTGTTTGGAAATAAGGCCATAGGGGGTCCTAATCCCATCACTGGTGTCCTTATCAGAAGAGGTCAGGACACAGAGGGACGGCCACGGGAGGACACACAGGGACAAGAGGGCATCCACACGCCCAGGAGAGAGGCTCAGGGGAGCCGGCCTGGCCCACCCCTGGGCCTCGACCTTCCAGCCCCAGTACTGGGAGAGGAAACGTCTGCTGTTTAAGCCCCGTCTGCGATGTGTGTTATGAGTACACCCCCAGGAAATGAGTACACTAGGATTTCTACAACTGTCACATCATCTAATCCTCTGTGAGTCAGGGAGCATTTCCATCCTGCAGGGGAGCAGCAGGCTCCCCAAGGTCAAGTCGCTGATCTGGGCACCCAGCTGGTGCCTGGGAGGCCGGGGACCCCTGTGAGGTCCGCAGCCCTGTGCCCTGTGCCCTTCCACCGAGCTTCGCTTCCTCCCGTGTACTGCAGGCTCACCTCTGTCGTCGGGGGCTCTTGCTTCCTGCGTCTTGCTCCCTTTCCCAGCCCAAGGCCTGATACACAACGTAGGTTCTGTGTCTTGTCCAAAGCCGCTCTCTCTCCTGCTGCGAGTTACGATCGCCTATGCGCCTGAAGAAGCTGCTTTGTGGTGTAGACAGGTTCTCTGCTGCTGCAGAAGGCCTGCTGCAGCCCCTGGGAGTGCCTCCCTGTGCCCCCTCTCCCCTCAGGTTTGGCATCGCTCCTTCTACGAGGTGCTCCACAGGGCCCCGGAGCAGCATTCTCTGATGGTGACCGAGTCACCTATAAACTCAATGTCCATCAAAGAGAAAGCGTCACAGGTAAGAGGCCAGGCGCTGGGCTGGGGTCGGGGAGCAGGCCACAGGGTGGGCAGCTCCAGCCTCCTCCCAAGCCTTGCACCTTGGGGACCCCTTGGGATGTCATCTCCTCTTTGTTCAATGAGATAGACACCAGCGAGAGCTGTCCCCTTTGACGTTAGTGGCAAGCATTTCGGCCACCCCAGGAGAGCTCGCCGAGCAGGCAGGTGAGGGTGAGGCATTTAATGGGAAGAGTTTCGTGTAGACCCTAGAGCCACTCTGCAGGCAGGGCAATGATTAGCTGTTTTGCACAAATGATGACACTGGGGCGTCCAGGAGCAGTAGCTTGGCTAAGGTCGCAGGGCAAGTGGTTGGTAGACAGGCCTGGCCCCCGGTGGTCTTACCCTGCAGCCCCTTCTCAGCACAGCTGCGGGGCATGTCCTGCTGGGAGATCTAACCGTGACTGAACCAGGACCTCCTCCCTCTCTGAGCTCCACCCTGGGCAGGCGCCCAGGAAGGAGTTGGTGGTGAGTGCTGGCTGGACTGAACCAGATTAAACTGGATCTGGTGAAGAATGGTGGGGGTGGGGGCAGCCCCCTGTACGGACTGCAGGGCCCTGCTTAAGGCCGGAGTGGGGCCAGTGGGGCTGGCTGCAGGGGCTGCTCCTGGCCACCCGGGTCCGTCACATCTTTAGGCCTGAGGAGGCCACTGATGAGCTAATGGAACAAGCAGCAAGGCTCCACCACCGAACTCAGAGTCCCTGGGGCCCCGCGGGGTCTCCTGCAGGGAGCGGTGACCCAGGGGGCAGGCCCGGCAGCTCACGGCATCACCAGCACACGGAGGAGCCTGCCGCGGCCCCGGAGCGCAGCACCATCCATCACAGCGCAGGGGTGAGCTGCCGCCTCATGGAAAACAAAGCCCTGTCGGGGATGATGAATCCCTACACGTGGGCAGGTAGGGCAGAAGTGGGCCACAGCTGGGCTCCATATGGACCAGGGCACAAGGCCCACAGCCGTGAAACAGCAGGCGCTCACCGGGGCCTGCGGGCTAGAAAGAGAAGAGAGGTGGGCTGTCCCTCAGCCTGAGGAAACCTGCTGCTCCCAGACTGTCTCAGTCCAGGCTCTCTGGAGACACAGAACCATAGGAGATACAGATATAAAGAGATTTAATATGCGGAGGTAGCTCCCATGATTATGGAGGCTGACCGGGCCCAGGATCTGTAAGGCGGGTTGGCAGGCTGGAGCCCCAGGAGCGCTGATGGTGGAAGGTCCAGGACAGAGGGAGGAAAAACCAGTGTCCCAGTTCAGACGCCATCAGGCAGGTGCATTTTCCTCTTTCTTGGGGAAGGTGAGGCCTTTTGTTCTATTCAGGCCTTCAGCTGATTGGAGGATCATCTGCTTTACCCAGTCTGTGAATTTAAATGCTAGTCTCATCCAAAATTATCCTCACAGACACACCCAGAATAATACGAATGTCTGGGCCCCAGTGGCCCAGTCAAGTTGACACATAAAATCAGGCCTCACACAAACCATGGTGCAGCCACGCAGCCCGTCTCCGGCACTTCCCACCTCTCCTGGGCCCTCAGCCTGCCTTTCTGCCCTGGCTCTCTCTCTATTCACCCTCTAATAGTATCAGGGTCCAAGCAGGAAACCGAAGGAACCCTCACCTGGGATAATTTTGGTGAGACTTTCCTGGAGAGATTCATACAGATGGGAGCTTAAGTTTTAGAAAAACAACACGTGGTGTGCAGAGCTCTGGCCAGTAATCGGAGCCACTACCCAAAACAGAAAGAGAACATGGCCACTAGCGCCCAGAGAAGGCCATCAGCAGGAGCGAAGGCCTGGGAGGGACCCCCAGGGACGGAGCGGGACGCCAGTACTCCACCTCCTTCTCCCACCTCCCTCTGAGCTCCGTCTGGGGCCCTCGTGGGCAGAACCCAGTGAGTCACTCCAGGAAAGGGGATCCGTGGCTACTACCTAGAGCAGAGAATGGTGGAGAAAAGCGGAAACTTCTGCAGGAAATGGAAGGCAGCACACAAGGAATGCCTCCTCGCCGTGGAAAGATGGACTTCTCCGCATCCGGGGCTCTGCTGTGAGCCCCCCCATCATGCCGTGGTCCCATCCCTGCCAGTGCCCCTCGGTCCAGGTGCCAACCTGCAGGGTCCTCCCAGAGGCTGGAACAGACTGAGAAGTGCAGGGTCGACCACCCTCCTGGAATAAATCTGTATCTTAGCTGGATTTCTGAGAGCCGTGTCCCAGAAGAGAAGCCCATAGACGGAGCAACCCAGTGTACAGGGAACAGCCCAACCACCATCAGGACCCTAGTTCTGGCCTTGGCTTTCCCGGCATGTGTGACCCCCAGTGGATTACTTGTCCCGGCACAGTCTCGGTTTCCTCATCAGAAGGATGATCTCTGTATCACCCTGGGGGTCGTCATGGGAACAAAATGCATTAAGGCCTAAAGTGCTTGTCACAGGGCCCAGCAGTTGCTGGCATTCAGCAAAAGCTGCTCATTTCCAGGTCTCTGCTTTCCCATCTGTAAAGTGGGAGTTTGATCACAGGAACCCCAGAGACCCTTTCAAGCTCTGGGACCTCTGGCCACGCGCGAGGCCAGGGGGGCTGAGGTTGGATTTTGTCTCTGTGCTGCTAGGGGGAGGGGTCTATACTTGGATCACAAAGCTGCCCCTGCTCCTAGAGTCTGTGCCCTCCCTCCTCCGATCCTGCCATGCCCATTCCTGTGTCCTTCATGATGGTGCCTGCTTCCACGGGTCCCACTGCGGGGCCCTTCCCCACAAATGCACATCTGGGGGGCTTCCTGTTGGGGTCTGTGAGTAAGGACACGGTGCACAGGCATGATCCTGTCTCTGTGTGGACGTGCCCTCTCACTTTTCTGGGGGAAATCTAGCCCCCACAGACGGCTGCCCCCAGTCACACCCAGTCACCCTCTGGTGACTGACATGCTCAGTGGTGTCCCCGGCCGTGTGTGATACCCTGGTTTTTACAAACACGGTCAGTTCTCTTCTTGAGCAGCTGCCAAGCCCACGCCCCAGCTGCCCCTCTATTGCCTGTCATGCTCCAGGGCCACCATTCACATGGCCTAACTGACCCCAAGTCAAGTACTGGGCAATGCGGACAGCCTCTATGCCCAGGAGCCTGAGAAATTAGTCACAAAAAAGCAGTCCACAGGGATCCCTTGAAACCTTGCTAACCACCCCACTGGCCATCCGCAGCCTAACCCGGGACAGCTCCAGCTCACTGTTCCCCGTCCCCAGGCGCACCCCCATGGCCTTGCCCAGCAGCCTTCTCTGGTGTGGAGCTGTACCTGACAGAGTGAGCCTTTCGTCTACCCAGTGACCCTGTGTTGGGTCCCACCATCAAAATAACATTGAATCTGTCCTGCAAGGTTCCGTCCCATAAGGTCCTGTCCTATAAGGTCCTATCCCGTAAGATCCTGTCCCGTAAGATCCTGTCTTGTAAGGTACTTGGTAAAGGTGTGCGACCCAGAAACACTGCCGTAGGGCTCCTCAGGGCAGAGCGGGGGGCGGAGAGTGGCAGGCTCGCTAACCCTGTTTTCTGGAGGCCCCAAGGCCACAGTGGGGTTCGTGCGCCTGTGGAATTGAGGGAATCCCCGCCACCCGCCACCTGTTGGCCAGCCGCCAGAGCTTCCCCATGTTTCTCTGCAGATGCTGTTTGAGACCTTCAGAGTGCCTGCCCTGTATCTAGCCAACCGAGGAGTTTTCTGGCTCTATGCCTCCGGCCAGACCTCAGGCGAGCGGCTCCGTGGAAGCCCAGGCCTGTTCCATCCCTTTGGAGGCCCGCTGCTTCCACCAACGAGTAAAAGAAAAATCCACAAAACACACCTGCCAGCCCTTTTCCTGACTCCCCTTTTCATCACTCTTGCTTAAATAATTTGCTCCCATTTGACTCACTTTTTTTTTCTTAATAGCTTTATTGAGGTGTGACTGAAGTACAGTAAACTGCACATGACTAAGAGGTACATTTTGATAAATTTTGACACATTGATACAATCAGGAAACCGTCGGCACCATCAAGATAACGAACGTACCATCGCCCCTAAACATTTTCTCCCACCCGCCCCAAGCTGCCCCCTCCAGTCTGTCCTCAGATGAGTTTACATTTTCTCGAGTGTTGTATGCATATTCTTATGTGGTTTGTGTGCTTTTTGTGTCATTTTTTGCACTCAGTGTAATAATTTGGAGATTAATTCATGTTGTTGTTTGTATCAATAGTTCACTTCTTCTTATTGCCAAATAGTGTTCCATTGTGTGGGTGCACCAGGCCGTGCTCATCTATTCATTCGTGAAGGGAAATTTGGGTTGTGTCCAGCTGGGGGCTGCTGGGAACATTTGTGTACAAGTCTTTGCATGGGTGCATGCTTTCATTCCCTTTGGCTAAGTACCTAGGAGGGAAATGACTGGACCATATGGTAGGTGTATTTTAGCTTTTTACAAAATCTGCCGGACCAGTTGCCAAGAGGTTGCATGCACCGTTTTGCATCCCACCAGCCATGTGAGAGTCCCAGTTCCTCCGCAGCACCTGGTATAGCCAGTCTTTAATTTAAGCCATTCTACGAGGTGTGCAGTGGTATCTCACTGTGGTTTTGATCTGTATTTCCCTAATGCCTAGCTGGGTTGAGTAATCGTTCATGTTTTTATTTGCCATCTGTATATCTGCTTTGGTGAAGGGTCTGTTCAAATGTTTTGCCCAATTTTTCATTGAGTTGTTCATCTTTGAGGTTTGAGAATTATTTCTGTATCCTGGCTACAAGCCTTTTATCAGATATAGTTTTGCAAATATTTTCTCCTAGTCTGTGGCTTGACTTTTCATCCTCTTTGTTGTCTTTTGAAGAGCAGAAGTTTTAAAATTCAACAATGTCTGATTTACTAGTTTGTTTTTTAGTGGCTCATGCTTTTGGTGTCCTAAGAAATACATGCTGAACCCAAAAATTTCCTACTATGTTTTCTTCTAGAAGGTCTAAAATTTTTAGTGTTACACTTGTTTCCATGATACAGTTGGAATTCATGTATATACGGCACAAAGTATGAATAAATCGCATGTGTGTGTAGGTGTTCCAGTTGTTCCCATGCTGTTAGGACTATGCTTTTCTCCAATGAATTGCTTTTGCACATTTTTATTGAAAATCACTTGTCCATGTATGTGTGGGTCTATTTCTGTACTCTCTGTCCTGGTCCATCAATCTATTTGTCTAACTTTAGGTTAATAACACATTGCCTTTATTACATTAGCCTTATAAATCTAAGTTAGGGCTATACTTTGGGTCTCTTGTTTTTGATAATGTTTTGGCCGTTCTAAGTTCTTTGCCTTTCCGTATGAATTTTAGAATCAGTTTGTCAATTTCTACCCAGAAGACCTCTTTGGGTTTTGATTGGAATTGCATTGAATCGGTAAATCAATTTAGGGATAACTGACATCTTAATATTGCATCTTCCAATTAATAAGTATGGTATATCTCCTAAACCTTCTTTAATTTCTCTCGGCAATGTTGTGGTGTCCAGTGTAAAATCATGCATACGTTTTGTCAGATTAATCTCTAAGTGTTTCATATATTTTGATGTTATCGTAAATGGCATCAATTTATGATTGTGCATTGTGAGTATGTAGAAATACAATTCATGTTTTTGATATTGATATTGTATCCTGGTACCCTAGGCTAAACTCATGTGCTGGTAGCTTTTCACAGCTCTCATAGGATTTTCTGGTTAGGCAATCATGTTGTTGATAAATAGACAATTTTACTTCTTTATTTCTAAATTGGATGGTTTTATTGTTTTGTTTTGTTTTTCCTTGCCTAGTTGGTCTGGCTAGAACCTCCAGTACAAAACTGAATAGAAATGGTAAGAATGTACATCCTTGTTTGTTCCTGATGTTAGAGGAAAATCATTCAGTATTACACTGTAAAGTACAATGTTAGTGGTAGGTTTTTTGTAGACATTAGACATCCTTTATCAGTTTGAGAAAGTTCTCCTGTATTCTTAGTTTGTAAGGTTTTTCTTTTTAAATCACGATAGATGTTGGATTTGGACAAGTGCATTTTCTGCACCCATTGATGTGATCAGATGGATTTTCTCTTTTGCTTATTTTGGTGAATTACATCAATTGATTGTTGAGTGTAAAACAACCTTCTATTTCTTTGATAAAATCCATTTGGTCATGACACATCATCCTTTTAATTCGTGGATTATTGCTGGATTCAATCTGTGAAAATTTTGTTTAGGAGTTTTGTGTCTGTCCATGAGCAGTCATGGCCCGCTGTCTTTTCTTGTCATATCCAGTCTCATCTCTCAGGGACCACTATCCTTTGTTGACGGATGTCCAATGTCTTGAAAACTGTTGTTTCCTCTATTTAGTCCTTTTCTTCAGGTATTCCAGGTGGGAGAGGGAATCCACTCCTCGTTCCCATCTTAAATAGGCATGGAGGTCTTCCTGACCCACTTTTGCTTCATTTAAACTTGAAATTCTTGGTTACCAGATTCAACACATTAAAGAAGCCAACTGTGCAGACAGCTGATCCACTCTAGAAGGCTCCAGAAGTCACTATTTCAAACAAAATGAGTCCATACGTCCCATCCTTCTGGACCAGCACAGAGAAAGATCTAATTTGTCTTTCTAACTACAAAATGTATCTCTTCTTCTGCATTCAGACTCTTCTGATATTTGAGTGCTACCCAGAGATTCCTAGTGCCTGTCCTGAAGCAGACAGTTCTTTAGAGTAAAAGGTGTTAAGACCCGGTATTATTCCTCCTCTTTTAACTCTTTGGTAGCTGCTGCTAATACTTGTATGTGCGATTTAATAAGAAAACCTTCAGGCCTCCTGTCCAGAACAGTCAGCCCTTGGTGGGACCCAGAGAGGCTCCGTCCCAGCACGTGTCCTGCAGAGGCAGGAATTTTGCTCCTCAGCCTTTTGCCTTCGCCTCCAATTATTTCCCCCTCTACCATCTCTTCCTTCAGACGTGACACTTGATAAGGGATGCCACAGTCCAAACATGTATGGTGCCGGTGTGTTCTTTTGTCTAGGAGCTACCGTCGAATCTGGAGGAGGAATGACATACTTTGTGCCCATCGTTGATGGCTGTCCTTTGCATCAGTCGACCTTCCAGATGCGTCTGGCAGGCCAAGACCTAACCTTGTATCTCCTGCAACTATTGACAGACAGTGGACACTCACTGGTGAGCAGAGGTAGGAAATTGCTCTTCTCGGCCAGCGAAACCAGTCCTTGGGGTGTAATACCATTCTTGGCTTGCTCAACCTCCAGCCCTCAATTTGTAAAACAAAGGCTACTTGACTATCCTCCAAGTTCTAAAAAAATCCTATCTATGTTTAGGGACATTTTGGTGGGTTGATGATGACAATGAAGATGATGGTGGTGATGACAATTGGTGATGGTGGTGGTGATGGTGGAGCTGGTAG
>JAQQAC010006904.1:5563629-5575913 GCA_029783875.1 Phataginus tricuspis | reverse complement strand
TGATGGGGGTGTGTTGGTGATAGTGACAGTGAGGGTGGTGGTGGTGAGCTTAGCTTTACAGAGTACTTACCCTGCGCAAGGCATTGGGTTAAGTAAACATTTCACATGTACTCTCTCATTGCTTCATGCTCCAGCACCTGAGAGGGAACAATTATCTCCACTGAAAGAGGAATTGGCTTAGGAAGGTTAGGTGACTTCAACATCCCATGCTACTAAGTGTAGCAGCTAGGATGTGAGCTCAGGGACGCCAGGCAAGGACATGCCTGTCCCACTTTTCACCCCCTTCCTGGACTAAATTCCCAGCCTGTATAACTTGCATGACACCCATTCCCAACAAACCTGTAACACCCTTCATTATACTTTCTGGTTTCCCAAGCAAGAGGTCTGTGTCCAAAGCCACGTGAAGTATGAATAGCAGCAGAGGAGAACCAGGGAAAGTGAGGTCAGCTGGGAGAAAAGCAGGCATTTTATTGACAACTGACACTCAGCAAGATCTTTCTGTGCATATTTCATCTCATTCTTACCACAACCCTCTGAGTGGGATTAATTCCATTCTTGAAGATGAGGAAAGGTCAGGTTGAAGAGAGAATGAACTTGCCTAAAGTCAGGCTTTTGGTCAATAGCAGAGGTATGGTTCGGACCTAGTGTTGTCTTGCTAAAGCCCAACCTAGGTGAGGAAGGGGAAAATATCAGGAGATGCAGCATCCCAGAAACCAAGGAAAGAGAACGGAATGGGTGACAGCATCAACTGCTGGAGAGAAAGAAGTCAGAAAAAGACTGAAGAGTGTGGCAGGGTTTGGAACAAGGAAGATATAATTAACCTGGCAAGATCAGGTGGGGAGAGTGGCAGAAGGTGGGAGCCAGAGGTCGGTGGACTGAAGAACCAGTGGATTTCCGGGTGAGCTAGTGCAGGGAGCTCTGACACAAACTCAAAAATAATATAGATAAACATAAAACCATAACACCAAAAGACATAGCTGGGTCTTAACACCTACTGTCAGGCACCCAGAAGATGGGAGGGATGTGACCTTCCAGATATGTCCAGGAGGGGGCGCTGGCTTGGGTAATTATCCAGGGGAGGGGGCAGCTATGAGCTGTTCGTAGCCGACACTTAGAGCAGGTGGGGGTGGGGGTACCAACAGCACCTTCTATTTTAATGACAATAAAATTGAATTTGATTTTCCAGCCCCCTAGAAACACACATCGCTTATATAAAGGTATCAACTCATAAAATGCAGACATTTTTCAAATGTTTGTGTTTTAGTTCAGCATATCCCTATCCTACCCTCTGTAACCTGGCCCCAGCACTCATTACAGATGAAGAGGTCCTGGCATGTGAGATGAAATAGAAGTGGCAGCTACTTTATGCTGTCTTGTCCCCACTACAAGGAGCTGAATCTTCAGAAAGATGATCATTAGGGAATGAAATGCTTTTGTGAGCTCAACTCACACTCAACCCTTCTTCTGTCTGGCTCTTTTCCTTTCTCCCACAGCTGACCGGGAGTGCCTCTGGGACATGAAAGAGAAATGCTGCTCTGTGGCTTTGTGGATTTGAACAAGGAGAAAGAGGAAGCTGACTCGCCTTCCTATGCACAGAAATATCAGCTGCCTGATGGCCAGGAGATCAACCTTAGGCAGGAGAGATTCCTCTGCCCTGAAGGGCTTTTCCAGACAAACCTGGCAGGTGAGCCCTGGGAAGGGAACAGAGATGAGCCCAGACCTTAGGTGGTGGGCACGCTGTGAGGGGGAAGGAGAAAGGAGCTGGGGAAGCCAGCAGGAGATTCTATTTTAAGAAACAAATTGGCACCTTGTTTCAAAAGTGCCTGATATCAACTACCACTTATTAAGCCCCTACTATGTGCCTGTCATGTTGCTGACCATTGTACGTGGGTTGCACCTTTAATCCTCCCTTCATCTCTCCCATTTTCCCATTTTAGCTGAGGAGACCTGCTGAGGAGTGTGATATCATTTGTCCAATGGGATTAAGTACCGTCCTGGGCTTGAAGGCTTCTCTTTCACAATGTCTTATTTATTCTCCACTTACTTGACAAAACAATTGAAATATACCAATCAAGACAACTAGAGCAGAAAAGCAAAATCTGTAATTTGGAGGGAGCTTCATACATCTGGCCTAGAGATTTTAAAAGAGCGCTGAGTTGACTAAGCTCTTGGTAGGCAGAACAGGAAAAACGATGGATCAGAAAATTCCCATTGATTGAGAATATCCATCAATGGGGGTCATGAAAACCAACTATTTCTTGGTAGCAGTTTTAAAATAACAGGTCACAAATTTACCCTAAGAATGCAGCAGCCCAATTTGAAAAAGACAGATGCACCCCTATGTTTATCGCAGCACTACTTACAATAGCCAAGAAATGGAAGCAACCTAAGTGTCCATCAGTAGATGGATAAAGAAGAGGTGGTACATATACACAATGGAATATTATATTCAGCCATAAGAAGAAAACAAATCCTACCATTTGCAACAACATGGATGGAGCTAGAGGGTATTATGCTCAGTGAAATAACCCAAGCCGAAAAAGACAAGTATCAAATTATTTCACTCATATGTGGAGTATAACAACAAAGAAAAAAACTGAAGGAACAAACAGCAGCAGACTCACAGAACCCAAGAATGGACTAATAGTTACCAAAGGGAAAGGGACTGGGGAAGAAGGGTGGGAAGGGAGGGATAAGAGGGTAAAAGGGACATTACGATTAGCAGACGTAAGGTAGGGGGGGCACGGGGAGGGCTGTACAACTCAGAGAAGACAAGTAGTGATTCCATAGCATCTCACTACGCTGATGGACAGTGACTGTAATGGGGTTGGTGGGGGGACCTGATGAAGGGGTAGTTTAATAACCATAATATTGCACATGTAATTGTAGATTAATACGAAAATAAATTTAAAAAAATAACAGGTCACATTCATAAGGGGACAGAGGGGAATAAAGTGACAGAGCGAGTCACTTCCCCAGGATGCGTGTCCGGTGAGCCATGGCATTTGCATCAGTGTAAGTGAGCTGGGGTGTCTGTTTCCCCCATTAGACTGTTCAGGGCTGAAGACTTCCAACACGGCACATTTCTCCCAGGAATTAAGTGGATAAATGAAGAAGTCATTGAATGAAGTTCTTCACCCACGTGTTAAGGTTAGTTCTCTTCTGGGTCTGGTGGATCGCAGTGAGTGCGGGCACAGCCACGATCATGCCGAGAGGGGGCAGTTTGCTGCACACCCTCACGGGCCAGGCGTGTCCTGACGATTCCTGCGAACGAGCCTCTCCTGTCTTTACTCCGAGGTTCTGCAGTAGGTGCTCTCGCGGACGGGGGAGTGAGGCTCCGAGAGCACCACCCACCCCTCCCAGAAGCTCACCATATGGAACAGACAGTAATACAGCACACCTATCTTTCAAGGGCTGTTCTCATCATATTTGTATTTACTTATATGGACAAGTGATGAGTCAAGAGATGTTAACTAGACCTGTTAGGATCATTTCACAGTACAGACAAATATCGAATCATTCTAGCGGATGACTGAAACTAACATGTTGTGCATCAATGACACCTCAGTAAAAAATAAGTACAAACTTTAGAAAGAAAGGAATAATCGGTATGATTTTCCAAAGGCTACCTGAGCAAGGCACTGCCTTTACAGAGACCCTTTCATAAAGTCCTGGATACCAAGGCGTGACAAATTAGTAGCTGTCATTAGCATTTGAATAGAAATTCTCTTGGATGAGAGAGGAAAATTAATATTTATTTGTCAGTCCTTAGCGATTGTGCTGGGCAGTTCACGCACACGGTCTTCCCAAAACACACAGGGCCTTGTGGCCTGTGGGGCTGTTTGCTCCCCGCACTCGGAGCTGTCCAAGACTCAGGTCCCCCCAAGTGCCTTCAGCGGGAAGGGGGAGCCCCGGTGTGCATAGCCAGCCCAGCCTCCGGCCCCAGAGCTCTCTTTCCTCGTCTGCCCAGCCTGACAGGGAGGACCAGCCTAGGCATCCACATGACAGCCTTCCAGAGCATCAGCTCGTGCAGCCCTGCCCTCTGGAAGAGTCTGTTCGGCCACATTGTGTTGTCTGGCGGAACTGGCTCCTGTTCCGGCTTGCGGTTCCGGATGCAGAAAGAAATGCCTGCCCTGGTTTCCCCTACAGTCAATGTGAAGGCATGGTCCTCCCAACCCGCCCTTTGGGGGCTTCCCAAGTTTGTTCCACAGGTATTTCTGGAATGTCTCTGATGTGCTGGGTGCTTGGGGACCCATGAGCGAAAGTGACAGAAACCCCTGGAGCTTACATTCTGGGGTGGGCGGTGGAAGCAATAAGTAGTGCAGATCACCCCCAGTGGAAGTCCATGTGTTCGAAGGGGCCTCCAGCCACCTCGCCTGGGGGAAGCAGCAAGGGAAGGCAGGATGAGGGGTCTGGGGGGTCTCCTCGGGGAGGGGGCATTCGAGAAAATACAGGAAAGAGGCGGCCGGGTGCTGGGTGGATGTGTGAGGAAGAGGCCATTTCTCTGTTGGTAGTTCTGCTTTCTCCCAAATGCATGAATCATCCCAGTTTTGTGCACATTTTTGTTTAGTTTGCTTGGATAAGATGTAGTTGGGGTAAGTGACTTGTCCAGGGGTGACACCTATTGCTGGAACGAAAGAGCACGGACGACTCCGGGCACCTGGAATCGGCTCTTTTCCCTACCTGATGCCTGACCTTGAATGTACTTCTTGTTCCCCTTTCTGACTCTTTTCCTTGTCTTTTTTATCCTTAAAATTAAAGCATTATTTCTTCTTTTAACCAATACCATCAAATGGCTCCCAGACCATGCCTAGTTCTGTGGGGCAACAGCCAGGGAGCGTCTGAACTGGATATGCTGACCCTCCTCCAGCCCCACCTGACTGGGGGTTTCCAGACCCTCGTCCTGCTCCTTTCCCTGCAGACCCTGCAGCGATGCGGCTGCCTTCCTGGTCTGGAATAATGGGCATGTTCTGTTATGATAGGGAAATCAGCGAACATGTGCAGGTGACAACTGACCCATGCAAGGGAATTCATCTCTGAGCCTGTGTCCCATGCGGCACATGGGTGTGGAGCTGGTCCCCTCCTCACAGCCCAGAGGGGTCCTGACTTGCATAAGAAACCTGCTCTCTTACCAGTGAAGTGAATCGCAAGTGAAGGACGTCCGTGTAAGAGGAGGAGCGAGAGAGTCCGGGGACCATGTACCGAAGGGTGGGAAGGGCTTTCTCTCGGTTGTCTGATGACTTGTGAGGGTTTTTCTTGACCTGTGTTTTCCCTCCACATGGACTTTATGTAAGTATAAAACATGTCATATGTTTTAGAGTGAATTTAAGAGCCGAGGGCAAGTCCTTTGTGCTTCTGCCCCTTTCATCCTATAGTTTAAAACCACAGGCAGTAGAACATGGGCCTTAAGTGTCTTCAAAGGTGAGAGGAAATTGCATTTGCTGGGGAAAGAAATGACTGTCCAAGAAGCTCATGCAGGGGTTGATATTCTGTGTCCCCTCCTGAGAGCAGTATCTTGATGCTGCTTTCTTCTTCTCTCACCCTCCTCCCTCTCGGCCCCCTACCCTGCACTCCTCTGTCTCTGCCTCCTCCACCCCATCCAGGTGTCCACCAGTCCCTATGCCACATATGGTGCCTGGGCCGGTGGCTCCATCCTGTGCTCACTCTCTACCTTCAAGGACATGTGGGTCACCAGCAAAGAGTATAAGGACTTCGGTTCCTCTATCATCAGTAGGAGAAATTTCTGATATCAATGCCGATTCCAGACCAGCCTTATCCTGGCTGAATTGATCAGAGCTCAGAACCAGTTCAAACTTGAGGGTGGTCCTTCCCACCCAGACTGCAATAAAAAGGGTCAATAAAGGACAGACACTCTTTGCCTGGACAAGGCTTGCAGCATTAATGTGGGGTAAGGAAGGGGAGGGAATTTCTGGTGACCTCTGTGTATCAGCCAGCATGGCTAAGCTATGCTGCAGTAACAAACATCCCCAGAATCTCAGTCCCATAAAACAAAAGTCTATGTCTCACTTGTACTGCGTGTCCACTGCAGGTCGGTGGGGACCCTCTCCTGCATCACCCTCACTGCGGAACCCAGCTGACAGAGCAGACAGCATCTGGAATATTGGCACTCATTGTGGGTGAGCATAAAAGCGTCTCAGTGGACCTTTCACTGGCACTGGAACACTCCAGCCCAAAAGGGACACATGGCACATCCACTCACAATTATTGCCCGGAGCAAGTCCCATGGTCCCAGATCACCACAGCAGGCCAGGAAATGCCATCCTGTCAGAGATCTGACACCCCACAGGGGAAGAGTGGTACCAAGGCTCTAGATCTGTGAGAGCCCAGTATTCAGGACAGTATTCAGAGAGCACAATGCGAGGCGGAGTCATGTCCTTCAACAAATGTAATCCTCATGACGTTACCGTGAGATTCCTTTTATTGGAGCTAGCTCATAATGCAGACACTGAAGCTAAGAGAGGTTAATGAGCATGATCAAGGTGATTTAGACAGTGGCAGGGGGGTTAAATCTATAGATAACACCTCAGAGAGTGCTCGAGGCTGAGTGCAGAGAGAGCCAAGGCGAGAAGGTAGCCCCAAACAGTGGAGAGCGAAAGTGATGGGATCTGACAAGATGATTCAAGATTCATCTGGAAGAGAAGATGCACAAAGTATCAAGAAACCACCCCAACGAGCTCCTCCTGGAATTTGTCCAGGGCAGCCCCCTTTCCTGGCAGCCAGCAGCACACCCAGGTCACAGCCCCAGCCACACCCCTTCTCCCAGATGCCCCTCAGAGAGCCACTTTCCAGCATGGCCCAAGGTCATTGTCCCAGCAGGTCAAGGACATTAAAATCTGGGTACAGCATGTCTGGATGGGAGCCGTACCTTTTTTTTTGCTCAGCCCTTTCTCCCTTCTGGAAATTCCCCTGGGATTGGTTCGGGTGAGGCTTATGCCCACACTCTCCGCCGGCTGTGCGCCTGTGACCAAAGCCTGGCCGGAAAGCTCCAGGGGAGGATCATGTGAGCCGGGCCGGCGAGACTCGGTTCCGGGACATTGCCGTTGGGTAGCGGCTCGTTCCAGGAGGGAGGCAACTGCTTAGACAAAGGTCTTGAGCTGCTGGCAACAATCCAGGCGACTGGAGCCTGCCTGAGAATGAAGCCATCACAGAAGAACTCGGGCTTGGGGAATGGGGAAGAGAGAGAGGAAGGGAGAGCGAAACTAAGACACCTCACAGCACAGATTGAACCCACCAAGCCTGAGATTCATCTGTGGACTCACTACTTGAGAAGCCACTGGGTCCCACTTTTACTTCATCTAGTTTGCAATCGAAGGTGATTCTTTAAAGCAGACAAAGTCTGGGACATAGTCCCAGGGCTTGTTGCAGAGTATTTAACCTTCTCTGCCAGTGCCTTTGAGCCCTGATTTTGCCCTTGGATTTAGCTTTGGATGTTCTTTTCCAGACACCAGGCTTTCAAACAGGCCCCATCCTGGGGGACCGTATTCTCTCATTCACCCAGAAAGCCTCACTCTATTCGGGGCTCCTGGGATGGGGAGGGTTGAAGTCAGGAGGACCATATTTGAGTCCTGACTCTGGCACTCTCTAGTCATGAGGCCTGGAACAGCTCACATCCCCTCTGTGGGAGATGTTCTACCATCTGTAAAATGGGTGTCACATGTGTAGCAGGCTTTGCCAAGGTTTTAAAGGAAGGCCCGTCTGAGGCCACAGCATCCTGACATCTCCACCATCAGAACTGTGAGCCTGGGCTGGTTCTCCGGAGCAGCAACCAGCCTGGCTGCAGAGAGCTTCCCACTGGCTTTGCTGGCTCTCGTGTGGCTTTCTTTCCAGTGCCCCCATCTCAGCCGCCAGAACAAGCTGTGGGCTGTGGACACAGGTTGCATTCTCACCTCCCCAGGTCTCCTTCCTACCTCTGCTTTCCCAGCTTCCAGCAAACGCTTGCAGGCACAGACATACAGCAGTAGGTGCCGTGCACTATGCTCAGGATAAAGCAAAGAAAAAACACTGACCCTGCCTCCCGAGAGCTCACCAAGTGTCTATGAGAGGCTTTGGGGTGGAGCTGATGCTGGTGTGAGGCTCAAGTAGCGAGTGGATTCCCATCTTGTGTTGCACGTGGCAGAAGAGAAGTGAATTGTACCATCAACTACAGAGGGCGGGAGACAAGCCCACTCAGGACAGTGTGACCCAAAGGAATTTGAAACAGGAATCGAGTCCCACCAGAATTCAAGGGGAAGCAGGATCACAGGACGTTGAGGGGCAAGGGCCACGCACGTTCAGGGGTCAGGGTGGCAGGAGAGTCCCTGACCCTTCTCTGTCAGGTGCCTCGTCAGCCAAGGGCCAGCCTTCTCTGGAGACACCAGCATCAGCCCATCAGGCAGCGGGGCCTCCGGCTACGGGCAGCCTGTCTGGGAGGTGAGCAGCTCTGTCCTGGGCGGGCAGTGCCACGCCTCCCTCGTCTGTCTCTGATCTGCTTTTCTCCAATCAGGGTCACCCCCACCCACCAGCCCCAAAGCTCTTCTCAGCTTCTGCCCCAGCGCCTCCCTGAACCCGCTCAGAAGCTGCTCTCCCGTGGCCGCACCTGGGCCAGATGTGCAAACAGCAGAGATGGGGTGTGGGAGGGGCAGTGAGTCATCCCTGGTCCCCTGCCGGGAGAGGATCTCCCTACCCTTTCCACTCTGGCACTCTGAAGGGCTCTTCCCAGAATAATTTGGGACGCGCAAGTGGAATCTTCCAGGTCCAGCAGCAGGTGGTGGGAGATTCTGTTGCAGAAGGGGTGTCCCGGCCGTGGGTCTTGGCACGCAACCAGACGGGGCCAGCTGAGAAGGAGAGGAGCTGAGCTCCGGGCACGAAGGCCCTAGGCTGCTGGGCCAGCACCTGGGGGCAGGGCTTGCGAGAAGACTAAGACGACCCCTGCCCTGCCCCCTCCACTGTCCCAGCCGAGTGTGGGAGGAGCAACAGTGTGGGTCCACAGGCAGGAGGCGCTGCCCTGCCCTGAGGCCAGGAACCCTGGCACCCCGAACTCACTCACATGTGGTCTGGAGGTGTCTAGGTGGTGGATGGACATTTTGTGTTCCAGGTGGATGTCACTCAGTCCCCACCAGCTGATGTGCCCAGGGGTGTCAGACACAGACCATCCTAGGTGTCCTGAGTGGTGCCGGTGATGGGATGTGCCTGAGCCTGGGGACCCCAAGCAGGCTCAGAGGACAGATGAGATGGGAGGCTCAGGCACCCTGAAGCAGAGCAGGGGGTAGGGGGTGCTCACAGCCAGGGAATGAGGGGTGATGGAATGTGCAGTCTCACGAGGGCCTCTTTTCTCAGAGGGACTGCCCGGCAGGGAGCTCGTGGGGGTGGGAGCTCTCAGAAGTCACCCGTGCCCACAGCCAGACCACAGCCCACAGCAGCGACACTGATGAGGATGCCGTTCTCACCCCGGGCAGTCAGGTGAGCAGCCGCGCCTGCCCGTCTCCCCCAACCAGCCCACGCTGGGGCGCCCAGTGCAGTGAAGAGGGTGGGCTGGAAAACAGAAGACCCTCTGGCTCTCCTCATTCAGCTACTGCCCTGGCAGAAGTCAGGGCTGGGGCAGCAGGAAGGGAACATGGAGAAAGACCTCAAATCAGATGTCATTTTCATCAATATCCCTCCACCCATCCATCCATCCACCCATCCACCCTCCATCCAACCATCTCTTCTCTCCATCCACCCATGCATTCTTCACTTCGCCAGAGCAGAAGTCAGGCGTAGAGCATGCGAGGGGGGCATTTTTGGAGAAAGGTTCAATCAAATATGACATTAAAATTTTAAGACAAACAGGACCAAGTTGTAGACAAAAATGACACCGCCTCAGCCTAATGAAAGCGTAACTTGCTTTGGGCCGGTCTTGTTCTAACAAGCATCCTCCATATGTCACCTCCCTCAGTCTGCACTGCGATCGTGGAAGGAGGAGGTGCTCTGACCGTCCCTGTTGCAGCAAACACGAATGGAGGCGCCCAAGGTCACGCCACTAAGGGTCAAGCCCGGGCAGCTGACGTGCCAGTCTGTCTCTGCGTAGCAACCAGAAGCGTCTAAACACTGATGAAATCAGCGTGAGCTGTCACTCGGTTTCCTGTTGCCCGGTGGGGTGAAACGGGGTCTAACAGCACAGTCAGAAGAAATTATGGAAAAATGTATCCATCTTTATATCCCAGTGAGTCGAGTCCTCAATAATGGGTTGCATACGCATGTATCCAGAAATCTGGCTTGCCCGGGTTTCCCAAAGCAGTGAGATTATCAGTGATTTATACTGACTATTGGAGACTTTCTCCTATTAAATACACAGCCATTAATGATCCTAACAGTCCATTACAACTTAATTAGATGCGGAAAAGTGCTTTGTTAAAAGCCAATTGAGAGATTGGGGGTAAATAACAGTAAACTCAGCCCCTGATGACTTTCCTGGTGCTGGAGAGCTGGCCCTCTCCCTCGGCTGGGTTCCTAGTACCAGCCCGAGGTGTAACATGCCATGGGCAGCTCAGGACCTGCGGACGGTCATTCCCTGGGAGGCCAGCTTGACTCCAGCCCTCAGACTGCAGGACTCACTATGCTCTGACCTGGACAATGGCAGGGAGGGAGGGTAGGAGAAAGGCTCAGCGGGGGCCATTCTGGCATTCTCAGGGCCTCCTGACCCAAATGTAACTTCAATGGCGGCACCCCTCCCCAACTAACAGCTCTGGGTGCTGTCCCTGGTCCCGGCCCGGCCTGTATCTATGCACTTTAGTCCTGGATGCTCAGGGATGTGGAGGCCAGGCTAGACATGATCCAAGGGCACCGCCTTCTATTCTTTATTTTCACCCATTCATGCATCCATCATCCATCCGTCCACCCATCCATCCACCCTCATGCGTTCATTAAATACTGAGGTCACGCTGCATAAGTGTACAGCTTTGTAGTCAAACCACCCATATTTGAAGTCTGGTTCACGTATGTTGTGTGACTTTAAGCAAGTTACTTAACTTTCCATATAGCACAGTTTCTTCACCTGTAAAACGGGGAAAAAGGAGAGGGGGTTAGCGCCTTGTTTAATGAGTACTCAATTAATGTTGACTTGTTATTATCATTATTATTAAACATTCACTGTAAGTCATTGTAAGCCAGATGCTGTGGTTTCAAAGAGGGTCCAGAAAAAGTTCTGGAGCTCAGAGAAGTTACCTGGGAAGGCTTCATGGAGCTGGTAGCATGCCCCTGGGTCATAGGATACTCAAGTTTGTTCAGACTTCAGGAGAAAAGGAGCTTAACCTACAAGCCTGGTTATTAACCGTTTCCAGAGGAACCTCTTATGCTATCATCTGAAATAAGGACAATACCGAGATCTTATTCATATATTTCATTTCTGTTGAAGTCATTGCTAAGACTTGGTAATTTTTTTAAAACAAAGCACAGTGCCATCTTGAGCTAAAAAGATCTTAGGTAAGACTGGTTTAACATATTAAAGGGATTTCTAAATACCAAAAACCAATTGATTTCCTGAATTTTAGTGAACAAAACACTTCTGGGTTTCTGTGTCTTCCAACAGAACCAGACCCAAATGATCTTCCAAGACATCTCCCAACCCTGGCCAAAGTCAGCATGCATGCACATCTTTCAGTCGTCATACTTGTTTATAGAAGATGCTGGGATATGTGGCTACGCATGCCCTGGAGAAAAGGGACATGGTTTAAGAGGAAAAATGGATCATTTAAAAATAAAAGCTATGCAATGTAGTAGTTGAACAAATATTATTGAAGCTTTCAAGTTTGCTGTCTGCCTGCCCTGGGGCTGGACTGGCCATCAGGCTCAGCAGCCAGGAGATGGGGAAAGATGAGGGGTGAAGTGCCGGTCTACTCTGGGCTGGAGGCGGGGCTCAGGGGCACAGGTTCATCACAGTTAGGGAAGAGGTTGCAATTGCAGGCTTATGGCAGCCACTTTGCTGCACTCCAGCAGGGATGGAAGCCTGAACTTTAATGAAAGAGTCTGTGTAATACAGCTGAGAAGCCACTGGCTTCTCCTTCCAAACAACTTCACTCTTTCTGAAGGAGGCTGGAATAATGGGGAAAGGGGAACTTGTAGTCCTGGCTCAGCCAGGTGACTTGTGACCTCAGGCAGTCGCATCACCTCTCTGAGCCTCCCTCTAGAGATATCTAGCCTAATTTCCATCCTTTATCTATGCCTAACCCTAACCCTATCCTTACCTCTGTCTCTACCCTATCCATACCTCTGTCTCTACCCTGTCCATACCTGTGTCTCTACCCTGT
>JAQQAC010006904.1:5490864-5563619 GCA_029783875.1 Phataginus tricuspis | reverse complement strand
TCTGTCTCTACCCTGTCCATACCTGTGTCTCTACCCTGTCCATACCTGTGTCTCAGATTTCACACTGACTTTCAATTCTTAAGAATGATGCTAACTTAAAGTTGTTGACTTGGGCTGTTGTAAAGATTACCAGACATATTCTAAACAGCAAAGCTCTCTGCTGGCACAGGGGATTGGCATAAACCAGTGGCTATTGAACTTAAACGTGCTCAGATCCACACTGAGGGCTTCTTAAAACACAGGCTGCTCCCTGACCCCCCAGCATTTTGGGATCAGTGAGAACCCTGCTCTGACTTGCAGGCCCAGGGCACTGCTGCCGGTCTGTGGGCCGAGCTCTGCAGACCCCTTTCCTTGCTGGTCTCCAGGTTGGTCTTTACGGGCTACGCTCAGAAAGGCAAACACTTCCTATCTGTCTCCACTGCAAAAGAGGAAATATTTTGTAAAAATCTAGAGGTTTTTTTTTTAAAAAGTGTGTTTGTGAATCATCATCATCATGCTACGAAAACCAAGTGCTGTTTTATTTATTCAATAGATGGACTTAATAAGTTGACTAAAACCTTTCAGGTGCTCAGAGACAGGGTAGAAAGTTCTAGAACTGCAGTCCACTGCTTGCCCCTTCCCCAAACCTGGCCCTGACCAGGGGCCTGGCCCACCCAAGTTTCACAGAGAATCCTTGTCTGTGACCCACTGTAAGCCTTAGCCAGTCCCCGTCTGCAAAAGTCCTGTGTCTGCACCTGATATTGTCCCTGGCATGGTGGCCTCCCTCTCTCCCGCCCCTCTGGGTACAGTAGACAAAAGCTTGCGTCTGCTCCAGTTGACCTTGTGTGCCAACCCCCAAGTTCTTTAGGAGGCTGTGAGCAGGGGGCTGGGTGTCCAGGAGGAGCACTGTATAGAGAGGTGGGTAACCAGGACTCGTATCTCAAAAAACAACAAACTGACTCCACTCTCTTTCCTGCTCTACCAAATTCAGACCCAATTACCACCTTTGCCCTCCTGCCGGCTTTGCCCGTAGGCAAGATTTCACACTGACTTTTAACTCTTAAGAATGATGGTATCTTAAAGTTGTTGACTTGGGCTCTGTCTACTCTGGTGGGTCCATGAGGAGCTGACCTGGTTGGGAATGGTGGGAGAGTGGGCAGGGGGAGAGGAGGGCAGGGCACCCTCCACTCTCACCTCCTCTGTGTGGGTCTGCATCTCCCAGAAGCCCCTGCAGCGAGTGGCCCAGTCATGGTCCAGGCACTAAGGGATACGCTTGCATCTCAGCGAAGGTGCATATGTGGCAGGCGCTCTGCCATCATTGACGTTCCTGTGGGGTGGCTTCTGGGAGCTGTACCTGGTTTTCGGGTGCTGGCAGTGGCGGCCTGGCTCTTAGGTGGCCTCTGGTTAGCAAAGAGCTCCTTCGTTGGCCCAGTTTTGCTTGTAGAGTTGCTCCCAAATCTGTGCTCAGTATCTGTTTATCTGGGCCTGGCTACTGCATCCAGTTGCCCCACGAATTCCTTTCTATGTAGACTAGCTGGAGTGGATCCTGTTCTCTGCAACTGAGCCCTCATGGCTACAAGGTGGGTGCACATTTTCTGGGAGACTCTCCTTCAATTTCATCAGCTTCTCACTGGGGCCGTGACCCAAAGAAGCTGGCAGCCCCACCCATTGTCATACCCAGGGAGTTGTTCTGGGTCAGGGCAGGTGTCCCAGAAGGTTTGAGGGGAATCAAATCACGCCGAACTTGTGGTTTAAAGGAATGCTTCTAAAACGCTCTACTAATTTGTATTCTGCCCATCTGGCATTTCAGATCCTGGATCTAATTAGCACATTGCTCACCTGCAGCCACTTTCACCCTCAATTCAATTAAAAAATTCAGTAACTTGTTTAATAAACTGTCAGTGGGTAAGCATTCACCAGACCCTATGCTAGGAGCTGGAGGGGCAGATGCACTTGCCAAATTCCTGCCTGGGGGTGCTCAGCCACTGCATGAGGAAGCAGACCATTGCTATACAGGGCGGTCATGGCTACAAGATGCTTGTTCACCGGCTGGCGAGAGTGTGCAGAGCACAGGAGGCAAATACCCGAGAAAGCATCCTGGGCACGCCTATTGTGGCAGATTGCAAAAATGTCCACAAACTCTCCCAGTCCATCAGGAGGCCAAGTCTATTTCTCCATCCCCTGGACGTGGGTTGGTGTGGAGAAAATGGAAGTTGCACGGCCAGGATCCTCACCTGACCCTGGCTGCTTGCCCACTGCACACGTGCAATGCTCTCAGGTGCAGACTGGCACACGTGTGGGCAATACATTATTATTGACTCTGTATAAAGAGCTCCACCCAGGGCTCAGACTGCGAGGCAGCGGAGAGGCCCGGAGGTGGAGATCTGCTTGCTGCATGCAACTTGCCCAGAGGCACACGGAATTCTAGTGCGTGACCTGCCACCTCGAGGATAAAGCCAGGTATAAACTCTTTTACCCCAAGAACGTTCCATTGTCATTTTCTGGTCTCACTGAATCCAGAGTGAACTTGCCTGGAGCTGAAACCCTCAAGAAAGACAGTTGGTCCTGTGACTAGCTCAGGTCAGTGGAACAATGGCAAATGTGACAGGCAGGGGCTTGACAAGCGCTTGTCCTTGGGAATGCTGCAGCCGGCACGGTGAGAACTGGAGGACACGGCTGAGGTGGGAGACACAGGGCCCGGTGGCCCCCGCGAGCCCTAGCCGACCAACAGCCACCAGATGCCAGACATGGGCAAGACCCACCTGTCACCAGCTGACCACCCACAGTGCGTGACCCTGGCAGAGACCCACAGGACCACCCCCGTGGACCTAGCCCGTGTGGCTGGGGCACTCAATCGAAGCTAATAAGTGACAGGTACTTTAGGCCGCCAAGTTGTGGGGCCACTGCCCCGCTCTGTGCCCAGATGTCTGTGCAGCCTCCAAGCAGAGTTACAGAAATGATGGAATATTCTCTGCTTCCAGGCAACAAGACCTCCCACTTGAAGCTGGCATTTGGAGTAGGGACCTAACCACATGGTGTTAGTTTTCTGGAACCTTCTCAGCCTACAAGAGGCCAACAGTGGTGACAGCCCAGGTGCTGTGCAGATATGGCCGTTTGGTGCAAAGAGCCCATCCAAGGCAGGTTGAGGGCAGCATGTCCATCGTGGGCAAGGACTGGTTGCTGGAGAGGAGGCGGGGTGCTGGTGACAAGGGTGCCCCTCTGTCTCTCGGGCCAGTTGAGCCCAGAGCTGGGTGGATCTGAAGGACGATGGCTCTTCAGGAGGTGGACCCAGGTTTGAATTCCAGCCCTGCCCTCAGGACAAGTCCCATCACCTGTCAGAGCCTCTGTTTCCTCGCTGGCTACTCAGGCTGATGACACAGCTGCCAGGGTATCTGGAGGTTGGGGCAGGGCCTGGGCACACGCATGCCATTCTCCGCAGGCAGGCCTGTCTGAGGAGGGCACATGGAAAACGTGCAAAGGGATGCCTTAGTAACAGCGACGGGCAGCACGTGGATGGGCCTGGAGGGTGCTGCTAAGGGGAATGAGCCAGACAGAGGACAAATACAGGTTCACTTACACGTGGGATCGAGAAAAAGTCAATACCCAGGCAAGCAGAGAGCAGAATGGTGGTGGGATGGCAGGGGGACGTGGGGACATGGTCAAACGGCCCAAAGTTTCAGGTACGCAGGATCCAGTGGACAGTGTGCTGACTGTATTAGCAATACTGTGTGGTATGCTTGAATGGCAGGGGTCATGAACCTATCCCCCTGGGATCTTTAAAACCTCATGTCTCCTCTTTGAAATGTGCACGAACTAGCACAGCTCCATGATGCAGGTGTTTGCTTTTAGGTAGAACACTTGAAATTAATTACCAGTTAAATTACCCAGCTCTTCCTCAAGAGGAGCTGGAGAAAAACGGACGATCTGGGAATCTGCACTCCATCGTCTGTGAGTTGAGGTCCCCTGGCCTCTGGTGAGTCCCCCAGGGTAAACCTTCACCCATCTATGCAGCAGAGACGGTGTCCCTGCCTGGCCCAGCGAGCTCTGGCGTGTGTAATGGTGCCTAATGTATGTTCCTCCAGTGCTTTCTAAACACAGAATCGGGCGGTTTTCGTGTAGGTGCTGGTGCCAGAGGCAGACCGGGCCATGGCGTTTGGAATTGCAAGGATTTTTGTCGGAGAGTCGGGGGGGACAGCAGGACAGCCTGGAATTTCGGGGCGCTGGTATTTCTCATTTCTCTTTTCTTCCCCGAAGTTGATGGGCCTAAGGGTGGCCGGCTCCCACCTCATTGTTGGAGAAAGTGAGGAGGCAGTGAATTCTTGAGTCTCGCTTTCGGAGACCTGCAATCACTCTGCCTCGAGCCGCAGCTCCCCTTGGAAAGACAAAGGCCTCTCAGAAGCCATGTGCAGTGCTATGGTGAGTGCCAGCTGGCGCCCATGCAGGGCTCAGCGCCAGGGCCGGCAGGCCAGCAGAAGTGGGTCCCTCTGGCAAGGTGCTGAATAGGGCCTGAGCTGGGAGCAGCGACCTCCTGGAGAGGCCGGTTTGCAATCAGGTGTGTTTGATAAACAGTTAACTGCAGGCCGCTACTCACTGCCCTCCCTTCACCGTCCCACAGCCTTCCAGGATGGACTCCCTCCCTCCCCTGGGGCTGTGTGGGCGAGGTGGGCACTTGTGGGGCCTTGAAGTGGACTTGGAGAGTCGGGAAGGAGAGCAGGGGAGCCCCAAGTGGGGCGCAGCAGGTGGGGAGTACTGAGCGTCACCTGTGAGGCAGGGCTCGTCCCCGCCTGGTGCCCGTGACGCTCTGAGGCCAGGCCTGCCACTCCACCTGGCTGTCCTTGGTCTGAGCCCACCTGAAGAAAAGCAGGAGCTCCGAGGGAGCCCTGGGCCTGCCTGAAGCCGCCCCGGCTGAGATGGGGTGGCCCGGCCCTGGGCTGGGTCTGCTGAGGCCACACAATACACACTTCTGGTGGCCCCTCCAGTCTGTGGTGCCGCTGGGCTACCCCTTTTCACCGCATTAACAGCAGAGACGGAGCCAGTGTGCCAGGATCCTGCCAGCTCTTGGTTACAGGATGTGTGGTGGGGTGACATCACCCCCAAACTTAGAAGCTTAAGACAAGAAATATTTACTAGTCCAATTCTATGGTCTCAATGTGCATGTCTACAATAAGGCCCCCCAAATTTATACGTTGACACCCCCCATGTGATAATGGCATTTGGAGAGGGGCCTCTGGGAGGTGGTCAGGGTTGGGTGAGGTCATGAAGGTGGGGCCCCGTGATGGGGTCAGTCCCCAGATGAGAGGAGACCAGGGACCCCTGTCTCTCCTTTCCACCTGACAGGGGGTGGGGACACAGCAGGAAGAGGGTCTCACCAGAGCCCCACCACGCCTGCACCCTGATCTCAGACCCCCAGCCTCCCAAGCTGCTGTTTAAGTCCTCAGGCTGTGTTTTTTTGCTATAACAGCCGAGCTAAGACCTTCACAGGTCCCATGATCAGGAACCGGGAACAGGTGAGCTGTGGTTCTGGCCCAGGACTCTGAGCTTTGGAGGGAGCTCCCAATGGATGGAGCCCCCAGAAGGCAGGCGGTTAACACCCGAGTGGACACGACAGAAACACCTCTGAGGTGTGGCGCTCAGGGATTGCTTGTTCCAGCAGCCCACCTCCCTGCCTGCCCAGCACCCCCTCGAGCCCCGTCTGCAGGAGGCCTCGGGAGAGGGGGTGGGGGCCTGCCTGTCCCTTGTCCTCTGTGTGTGCGGCAGGCCCAGCTGGGAACTCGTGCTGCCCTTTGGGAGGCAGCGGGGGTGTAGACGGTAAACAGGACCTGGCCAGGAATCTGAAGTCCTGGGTTCAAGTCCTGGCCCTGTCTCAGGCCTGTGCTCCAAGCCCCAGGTTCCCATCTGCAGGAGTGTGACAGTGCAGGCCCACCTGCCCTCAGGGCTCCGGGGAGGCCCCGGAGATGATGGGTCTGAATGGAGGGTCATCGCCTGTGCAGCACTGGGCCTCGGGCACAAGGCACAGAGTGCACGCCTGGCTCTCACCTCTGTCGCCTGTGACCTCATCGAGGTGTGTCTTTTGGCTCCTGCACCCTTGCAGGGGATTTGAACCCACAGCCATGAGCTCCTGAGCGGCATTCACTCTTAGAGCCGATCCCTCCTGCCTGAAAGAAGATGCACACGACGGAGTCTGCTCATCCCGCCCGTCTCAGGTCCCAGCACCCCGCTGCCCGCCATCCCCCACTCGGAGCTTCCACTTCCTCCCTGTGGGGCCCAGCAAGGATGAATTCAGCTTCTCCCAAACCGGTTCCAAACGGCAAGCCAGGCCATGAGGACGGCCGCCCGCAGTGGCTCGGAGCCCGCCGGCAGGGGTCGCCCTGATGCAAGGCAGGGATCAGGACGAAGACAGGCAGAGGGTGGCCCCTGCGCGGCGTGGCTGACCCCGGGAGAGGAGGCGCGCCTGAGTGTGCGTGCTCGTAAGGAGCCGGCAGTCTGCAGGGGCGAGTCCCCAACAGACGTCCTGAGGGCAGGGCACCCACCCCACCGGGGAGGCACGGCCTTGCCTGACTCAGTTTCCTCAGCTCTCATGGAGGATGGCAGCCCCGTCACAGTGCAGGACGAGGACTGGCTGAGGAGGGTGCGCGAGAGCCCGGGGCTCATCCCTCGCGGACGTCACTTCTGGTCATTCTTGGTGGCATGTGGCTCTCCACTGGGCAACCTCGAGTGCCGCGGTCTCAGGGGCGGGAGGGCGATGTGGTCCTGTCTGCAGCTGCGTCTCCCTGGAGCGTGGGCAAGGGGATGGAGCCCTCCCGGCGCTGAGGCCCAGGTGCCAGCGCAGACACTCCTTGGCGTGGGGACAGCACCCCTTGGCAGGCACTGTTTCCATCACCCTGCCTGGAGCTCTCTAGCCGCTCTTTTGTCAGAGCCTCCACACTTGAACAACTTCTGGGAAAGTTCCTGTGAGGACCCCGACTGACACAGCAGGTGAAATGGTCAGGCCAATTTCAGAACAACCCTCCAGGCAGCGGCCCCTTGGATGGACTCGCGGCAGGGGACAGTGGCCAGAGACCAAGGCCAGCGGCATCTGTGAGCAGCCATGGGTGCGTTTGTCCTGCACGGAGGTCCCTGTAGGCATGCTAAGGATACAGGAGGGATACAAAACAAGTTCAGCCGACGCTGCTGCCTGGAACTGTCCCTTGTCCCAGCTGGCAACCATGGACACTCACAGGCCGACCTCTGAAAAGATCCCCGTGCATGCCATGCAGCGATGGCGGGAAAGCTGGACAACATCACCACTGCCCTACCTGCTGTCTGCTCAGAAGGGGACAGGCATCGAGGCCAGGGCAGAGGGGTCTCCCCACCGGTTGGTGGTGCTGAGCCCACCAATGACCCTTCCGGCGTCCCAGCAAGGGCACTGAGCTGCACCCCGGGCCCCTCCTCACTGCCTTTTCTGCAGACTCGGGATGGTCTCACTTCTTCCCCCAGTGCGAGGATTCTCTTTATAATGTGATGACAAGCCCGTGGGGGGCACTAATAGTGGGGTAACTGCCCACTCACGAAGCCCCTCGCCATACCCAGGCTGGGCACTCGGGATGAGCAGAGCCAGGCAGGTAGGTCCCACTGCCGAGAAACCTCCGCAGCCGGCGCCCCACCCAGGGTCTGGGCTGACCGGGGCCCTGGTCAGACAGGTGACATCTGGACGGTACCAACTCCTGGGGTCCTGGCCCTACTGCTGACCAGCTGTGTGACCCGGGCCCAGCGTCCCAACCTCCCTGAGCTGCAGTCCTCCCATTTGGCACCCGCTCTGCTCCCATATCGGTGATGGTCCCAGGACCAATTAGAAGAACAGGGACAAGACAGTGACGATGATGACATCAACAATTGTGGGACGTCCCACTTATTGATTGCACGTGTTGGGGAGCTGCTGAGAGGAGAGCTCGCTGTGCAGCATGTCATTTATCCCTACAGCCCAGTGCAGATGGGAACAACAAGGTGGATTTGGGGGTGTGGGTGTGAGTGTCAGGGCTGGAAGGCCTTCTGGTCCCCAAACTCAGCTCTGAATCACTGGACCCGTCTCTCTCTCTCTCTCTCTCTCTCTCTCTCTCTCCCTTCCTTCCCAATTGTCCCGGGTCCCCAAAGCATCCAGAGATGGGCCACAGGGTTCCCAGTCCCAGGAAGGCCCCTCCCCTTCGAGCCAAGCCTGCCGGGTGCCGCCATCCATCCCACCACCGGAAACGCTGCCTCTCCCCAAAGAACCAGGGTGCTGGCTGCAGATGCGGGACCCACTGTACCCTGTGCGTGACTTTGGAGCTTCTCCATATCTCGGGGGCCATGGGGGTGGCCCTGGCTCTGCTCTACTCCCAGCCAAAATCCTCTTCAAGGGGGGGCCGGTCTACCTCTCCGGCGTGCCTCCCAGTCCCAGATGTCGGGGGGCTCAGAGCCCTGCGTGGGTGAAGGTCGGGCAACCAAGCCTCACACAGGGCTGGTCCCACCAGGACGGGACAGACATGGGACCACAGTCGGGTGTGGGGCCGGTTCAGAACGCAGACAGATCTGTGGGCCAGTGGGTAGAGGCAGAGGACAGTCCCCAGAGATGACTGTCCATGGCCAGCTGGCCCTGCTGGAGGAGGGGCAGGACTTCACAGCCCTCACAGGGAGCTTGGCTCTGATCCACGCCAGAGCATCTTTCTCCTTAGTCTGACGTTCCCAGAGCCTGAGGTGGGAAGTCCCCCCTCACTGCCGTGAGCGCCTGGGTCAGGCGCCCCTTGGACACACCACCTGTCATGCCTCCTGGAGGGCTTGGCACTCCCACTGCCCGGCCGGCGGCCACACCGTGCCCTGGCGAGGCCGGCCTCAGGGCTGCTGCTCACCACTTGGAGTTGGTGGCTCAGGGACCAGACCAGCTAAGGGCCGCTTTGAGATGAACAGGCGGGCACAGGCCCCGAGGTGGCGGCTGGGAGTGTGGGCGCCTGTCCTGGCCCTGTTCCTGGTGGCCCTCCAGTTAGCTTTCTGCACTGTGCGGCCTCAGCTTCATGACCCAGGCTATGCCTCCTCTGGGGGTCTCTGGAGAAGGTCGGCCTCCACCTGGACCCCAGTGTGCGTGCTTTGGACAGCTCCTCCTTCCTCTTTCCAGCTCCAGAACGTGCCGTCCCTGTCAGTCTGGGCAGCCTGGGGACAACCTGGCTTTCCTGGGTCAGTCCCCCATTTTGATCCCCAAAGGCCAGCGGGCACCAGGAGAGAATCCCTGTCCTTCCCATCTGCAGCCTTAGGATCCACCTTTGAGTGGAAAGCAGAATGACTGTCTCAAGGGCAAGGCCCAGGTCTGGCCAGGTTGACCTGGAGGCTCCCCCGGATGTCCCCATTAGGCAAGGCCATCAGGAACAAGCCTGGAAGACTCCCGGCCTCTCAGGTCCACCAGGTCCACCTGCTCCAAAGTGGAAGAAGGTGAGACACTGAGAGAGCTCACCCTCACCATGATTAATTGGTGGCCCAGCTTGCCCCAGATTTGGAGAAGAACTGCGTCACTCTCAGAGGACCTGGGCGAGAGCGTGCACATGTCACCTCAGTCTGCACGTGTCACCACCTGATGGGGAAAAACTTCCAGAAGGTGTTGGGAAGCAGGTGACTTTGAGCGAGAGTCAGCCTAAAACCACAGGACGGTGGCAGATGGCAGGTGGAACGCCAGGTGTGACTAGAGCTGGCATTAGAAATGAAGTTAGAATATTCTGTTTTGTTTTCTCTGCCCAAGGCACACACACCTTGGATAAGATTTGGGTTAGCCTGTATATGTTTGTAGATTTAAATAGGTAGAACGAGAGATTCACATGTATATGTAGACTCAAAAAATGTTTTAAATAAATGCTTGTATGAGGCCGTTGAGCCATTGCCAGATGACATGGAAGAGTAGAGAGAGTTCAGGCTCTGGGTTTGTCCCTTGAAAGGGATATAAACCCAACTAAACCAGGCCAAAGCAGGTTTCCTGTTTAAATTCCTTTAAATTAAAGCCCAGACATTAATCTTGTGTATCAGTTAACTTTGCTGTGTAACAGATCATCTCAAAACTTAGTGGCTTAAAATAACCACCATTGTGTTACTATTCAAGAGGCTGAGCCAGCTGGGCAGTTTGGCCATTAGCTGGGGCCACTAGACTGGGGACCAGGGGTCCAGGATGTCCTGAGTCAGCACTGGCTGTCAGAACTGGGAGTCAGTTGTGTGATGGGACAACTGGGCCACGTGTCTGTCACCCTCCAGCAGGCTAGCCCAAGAGCAGCAAGAGAGAGTAGGTGTATGCACAAGCATTTCCCAGCCTGTCCTCGGGCCCCATCTGCTGCTATTGCATTGGCCACAGCAAGTCACGTGGCCAAGCCCAGATTCAAGCAGGTGGAGAAATAGACGCAATCCCTTGATTCAGAGGTGTAAAGTCACATGCAAAGATGCATGCTGACAGAGATGGGAAGAGTGTGCAGCCGATTTTGCAATCTAGCACCCTGGGCTTCAGGCTAGGCTGGATCCAGGGATTCAGGCAACATCTTCCGAACTTGGTCTTGCTCCCCTACGTGGCTCTGTTTCTTTGTCAGACTGGATCTCCCTTCAGCAGAGCAAGCTGCTTGCCAGCTGCTCTGAGACTATAACTTCCCAGCTCAGGTCCAGGGGGATGAAAGTCTGTCTCTCCCAAGGTGCTCAGGAAGGCCCTGGAATCGCCTCTCCCTGGCTCTGACTGGGTCATGTGCCCATCTCTGAGCAGACCTTGCATAACAGGAACATGGAGCTCTGATGGCTTCCTCCAGGGACCAGGAGGGACAGTGAACTCCACCCGCCCACATGGACGGAGGAGGAGAGTGGAGGGTTGGCTGAGAAAACCAAGTGCCCAAACCAGAAGCTAGAGGATGCTTAGTAAACAATTGAAACAAACATCCATGGAGTGCCAGATGGCCATGTGAAGTGTCTATTCATATATTTTGCCCATTTTTGGTGGTGGTGGGGAAGTTGTCTTTTTATTATTAAATTGTAAGAGCTGTTTACATAGCTTAAACATAAGCCCATTGTTAGATATATATTTTGTAAATACCTTTTCCCAGTCTGTGGCCTTCCTTTCATGTTCTTAATGGTGTCTTTTGATCTGATGAGTTTTCAACTTTAAAAAAGTCTAATAATTTAACTTCTTGTCATTGCTTTCCATGTCCAAGAAACATTTTGCCTATCTCAAAGTCATAAAGATGTTCTCCAGTGTTTCTTCCAGCAGGTGTACGGTTTTTATTTGTACGTTTAGATCTATGATGTATCTTGAATTAATTTTTGTGTATAACGGGCAGTAAAGGTTGGGTTTTATTTCTTCAAAATGGAGAGAGACACCCCACTGGTCCAGCACAGCGCCTTCCGGGACCACATGACGTTAAATCAGATACCATAGCTGGGGAACATCTAGAAAAAACAAGCATTCCAAAGTTAAGTGACACATGTCTGAATATCCCACAGGTCAAAGAAGAAATGACCAGGGAAATTAGGAAAGGGGAGAGGTCGTCCTCCTCGCTAACTGCACTGCAGTGTCAGCCAGGCCTAAGCTGGGGCCTCAGTGCTCCCGGGGTCCGTCTCTCCATCCACGACCTCCACGAACTCTCCTGCAGTCTCCTTGACAAGGAGGTAAGCCACAAGCCTTCCCGAAATCACGGCAAACAGGTAAGTCAAACAATGGCGCCGTAATGGAGTGGCTGATCTCTTAGAGATGCATCTGAACTTAAACTTCATTTTCTCTTCAAGTCCTTATTTTTTCCTAAATTCCAATCATTCATGCACCCATCCATTCGATAAATGCCTGTGGAGAACTTCCCTCGGGCCCTGGGAAAACAAAACCATCAGAATCCTTGTTCCCATGGAGCTTCCCACGGAGGGACACACACACAAATAAATCACCAGATAAATAAAATAATTACAAACATGCTGAGTCTTTAAAGGGAACAGGGACCTCCTAAGGTTGCCAGGGAACAAGGGAAAATCAGAGAAAAGCATTTTATGTTTTTCTGAGCATGTGTATAAATTTATCAGAAAATTCTGCATGTTCTGTGTCATTCAATGGACACCTCAAGAGAGCCAGCCAGTCTCTTTCTTTCAAGATCTTGGCATGAGTCTTTACCTTGAGTCTGGCCCCATGGGGTCTGGTGGATGCTGAAGGTATCCTGGGCCCCTTGCGTAGACCTGAGCAGAGTGTTGAGTTGAGTTGAAAGTCATGGCAGGTGCCGTCTCAGACCCGAGGGCCCAGGTGGGTGATCTGGGCCAGCAAGTCTGCTCACACAACACCTATTTTGAGAAATGGGGACATCAAAAATAGAAAGGCCCTAATTCCATAGCCTGAAACTCTCATCTAGAGAGCTGGTAATAAGCTAAGACAATAACTCCCAATGCTGTGACATTTTCACAATGGAATCTTTTTTATAAGTACTTCAAAGTCTTGGAGGGGGAAAAAAAATTGGCTAAATTGTCTTTAAAGACGGAACAGAAGTTACCAGCAGTTCGGAGGCAGAAAAATCTGGCAAAGCCACGAAGAATGGCCCTGTTTACACTTTGGAGTGCAAGGCTGGCATTTATCGGTCCAAGGGAGTCTTATGCCCTGATTTGACATGGCAGCCTATAAAACTGTTAGCAGGAAAAGGAGGTTGTTTGGGGAAATTCTGGTGGAAACAACTGAAATTAAATAGGTTTCTCCTAGGGCTTGGTCAATAACACCCCAAACCCAGGCAGAATCTTTTGCTTAAAACAATCAATTAATACCCAACAAATAGAAGGCTTACCAGGTCTAGAATTCAGGGTGTTTTAGCACTTATTTTTCCACATCCCAGACATTTCCTGGGAGACCTGGTTTTGGCCAGGCTGAAGTACACAGAGTTAACACCAAATGAAAGGTGTTTGCCAAGATCTATGACAGAAACAAGCCCCCCTTCTTTTCTAAGAGCACCGTCTGGGTAGATATTGGCTTTGAAGATCCCTCACATGACATGTTGGAAGGATAACAATCACCATCCATGAAATATTTATCAAATACAGGATTTGGGCAAAGAAGAGAGATGCTGCCCAGGTTTTCAACAGCTCCCATTGCAGGAGGGGGAAAGATTGTATGCAAGTACAACTCTAGCATGCTGTGAGTAGTGGTGGGAAAAATAACAAGGGAGGCCGCAGCTCCAAAGAAAGCAAGTCCTGAGACAGACAAGAGGCAGAGGCTGACTTCCACAATGAGGGGACTCAAGATTTCAGTGGCAGAGGGACAGTCCATACGGGGGTACAGCACAGGCAAAGGAGAGATGAGAAGATGACCTGTGTGTGTGCCAAGGGGGTGAGAAGGAGTCCCGGGAAGCATGTCATTCCCTGGAGTTATTTAGATACTTACTTGGGCCAGAGCTGAACCTGGCCTGTGGATAAAAAAGTTTTGCAAATGCAAAAGAACATGGCAGGGTGATATGCTGGAAGGAGTGCCTCTAGGGTCTGTGTAGTAAATGGGGACACCTTCCCCACCAGACCTCCACTCCTGCACAGTCCACAGGCATAAGTCTCGGGTCAAGAGAGCAAAGAACCAGATCCAAGCAAATAGATGGAAGGATCCTGGGAGAAGGGTTGCAGGGACCATGGAACTAAGTGTAACCGCAGGGGCTTGACCCTCAGAGGAAACCATATATGGAGAGGTTGCTGGAGGCGTGGGAGACTTAGCCACAGCAGATATGATTAAAAAACAAAAAAACTAAGCAACTTAGGGGAAAAAAGGCAAGGATTAATTCCAGGAAAAACAAAAAGCTGCTTAAAAAAAAGAAAAGGAAAACTTAATCATATTTGACTCAAAAGCAACCAGCGTTTACCTAGCTGCAACAATCCAAATCCTGAAAAATGATTTGTCCAAAGTTTGGGTTGCAACTACTTTGCGAGGATGGGAGAGGAATTGCTGACTTAAAGGGAAGTAAATGTTTGACAGTTCTGTAGATATTGCCTAAAATTGATGGATTGAGAGACTGCAACAAAAGCAGTGTTTGTTTAAAAGTATAGATGATGCAAATACTTAAAGACTTAATTAGGAGTCTAATGTGAATGCCTTTGAGGAGTTGGGGAGGGGCAGGAGTGGGGACTTGTTTATCCGTGTACATTTTAACACTGTCTGACATCTATATGAACTTGTATGTACGAATGTATACGCACAAGTTATACACAGACGCATGCATGTCCTGCTTTGATTTACAAAGAGATAAAAGGAAGAAGGAAAAAGAACAAGCCCCTGTTTTCCGAAGGGGTGTGACATGAAGGGTCATGGAGTTTGACAAGGAGATAAAATGCTCGCAGGTTACCTCTAGAAAAGCCCAGATCTTTTCCTCAACAGGGGAACATGCCATTTCGACTCCTCATTTTTCCTTTAAACTTGCTATAACCATGAAGAAATCCATGAGGACCCTGGGACAGGGACTGTGGGACCCAGGAGCCATGGGAGATTTGGGCTCACATTTCGCTCTATGTGCTGTCATCTGAGCTGGGAAGCCAGCGTCCAGGCCCTTTGTCCGTGGACACCCTGCACCACCCGCTGCCCCTGTGGGCTGGTCAGCACCATCCCAGGCAGGTAGGGAGGGTGCATTTGGTCATTCGGCTGTGCATTGCAACCCCATCTGGAGGCTCACTGAGGCAGGGAGCAAGGCCCACCCAGCCTCCCCTGGCCTCTGGCTCCAACATCAGCCCTCTTCACTGGCCACTATGAAAGGCAATAACTTGGAGTCCCCCACCCGCATCACCCCAGGGCGACTCTGGGTCCCCAGGCAGGGTAAAGAGGGAACTCATGGCGATTCATTCTCTGTCGGCAAACGCATCTGTGCTCTCGGTGCCCAGCTGCTCCCCACCCTGCCAGGGCTCCCTGCTCCGGCCTGGGTCCCATTAACCTGAGTGTACCACCTCCTCGGATGAGCCTGCTGGTAGGGACACGGCTGAGTGACAGGCCCTGTTTCTGCTCAGCCTGCAGACTCCCATTTATGACGTGGGAGAGAGCGGAGGTGTCTCCAGGCCAGCTGAGTGCAGCTGGGACCCTCTATGGCAGGAATCAGGGACGCTGAGCCCCAGGGGGATTTGGGGCTGGACAAGGGGACCCACAGCCTCTGTTGGCAACTACACCCTGTGTACTGTCCTTGCTCAAACACAGGCGTTGACCTGGGGTCCCCACCGCAGAATATTTATAGGGGACACAGGCCCTGGCTGGAGCTGTTCATTCTTTTTTACAAAAAACATCACCCTAACTTCCCACTTGTCTCTAGTTTCACTTTCCTGAAAAGCCACCCCTGCTTCTGGTTCAAGGCAGTGCCACCAGAGTTCTTCCGCAGGCCCCCTCGGGAGGCTGGTGAGGCCCTCTGGCCCGGCCGCCATCTGCACTCAATTTGCAGGCTGCTCTCTCGCTTGCACTTCCTCTCACATTTTCTCTTGGCCTCTTTTTTCCCCTCAAAGGTAATTCTCGACGTGATAGCTTATTCTCCGTGGTAAACGCACAGACAAAATCACACATTTACAAAAACACCATGTTTCACCAGGATGGATGCATGAAGGTGTTTTCTAACACGTTTTCCTCTTGGCAGAAGTGGGGCAGCACAAAGCACTAGAACAGCGAAGGCCCTGGAGCCCGAGACTGCAGGGCAGGGTTCCTGCTACGCCTCTCAGTAGCCACGATCTCGGGGTGCCTTGTTCTGATGATGTGGGGCAGAGACTCAACAGCTCGGGCGGGGGACGGGGCAGGGCAGGCAGGGGACGTGGACCTGGAGGCAGAGGTGAGGGGCTCAGGAGAGGAGAGACCCTGGCCTAAGGCATGGCTCACGGCGTGGGCGGCAATACCCGGCTTCGGAAGGGGCCTGTGGGGGCCGTGGGGCAGTGTGCCCGCTACCCGCACTGTCCTCTGTGATGAGGCTTCTGTTTTAATGCTGGTTTTCTTGCCGGGCAGTCTGATTCAGGAAGGGCTCCCCATGCACTTGGTGAGACCCCGACCCGGCGGAGGGTTCTTGACTCTGGCTGAGAAAGAATTTGTGAAGAGGTTGGACGAGTGTCGGTAAGGAAGGAATTCATTAAAGCGAGAGCAGCAGGGAAGGGCAGCTGCGGTGCAGGCAGCAGAGAGAGAGGAAGAGCAGAGGAGGAAAGGGGAGCTCTCTGAACTCCTGCTCGGCACAGAGCAGACCCCTTGTCAACTCCTGAAGCCAGGGTCCCCTGGTGTCCAGTGTCCGCTTGAATCTGCACGGCATGGGAGCTAAGCCCCTGCCACCCCAGGATGTGGGGGAGCCACAGAGCACTGGATGGAGTGAGATTATGTCCTGAGAACTTCCCCAAGCAAAGAAAGATTTTCGGGCAGGCTACCAAGGAGGATGCTCGTACAGCTGCGGTCCTGCCGGGTCACCCGGGCGACGGGAACTCGCGGCCCAGTCAGAGCTCTCAGCAGCCCTTCCCTGCTTGTCTGAAGTGGAAGAGAGAAGGGAAGACTGTGCTTAAGACTAGAAAAGTGAATGAAATAGCAAAATGACAAAGACATTTACCACCGGAGGCGGAGGTTGGCATGTTCTTGTCTTTATCATGAAAAAGAGTTCAGAGATTAAGTGCCGCAGGCTTATGCAAAAGACAGTTTATTTGATAAGACAGTGCACGCTCCGGTGGGAGTGTGGGTGACCCGAGAGAGGGGGTGAGCTTAAAGGCTTAGGATTCGTGTCTTGGAAGGATTTCAGGGATGGGGCAAAGGGCTCAGGGAGCTTAGGCTTGACGTGTGCTCTCATGATGTCCGTCTCCAGGGAGACATTATGTCACCCACCACGGTCAGTCCTTTACATAATTCTGTAAGGTAAACTCAACACAAGGAATTTATTGATCCTCTTCTCCAAGACGGTGGTCACCCTCGAGCAGTGGGAACAGATCATTTAGGACTCCTCGCCCTGCCTTAGGATCGGGTCAGTTGTTGGTTAATCACCATAAAATATTTTCGGGGTCTCACTTCCTAACACCCTGGTTTTTAAAATGAAATCTTAGCCTCAAGATGGAGTCCCTCCTGTTCTGACCGTACTGTTTGTATCTCGGCATTTTTCATCCTAGGCAGGAAAAGCTAATCATGACGTTTGTCCCACGCCCCCGCCCTACCCCAGTCCCCCTCGCACGGGATGGGTGGCTTATGGCTGCTTGGTTCCGAGCTTCCCAAGGGAAGGCGCAGGCCCCCGAAGCACCGAGCTGTCCCCTCTGAGCTCTTCTGAGCTTCAGCCTCAGGGCACTGTGCCTCGGCTCCCATCTGTCAGCCCCTCCAGCTCCTTTCTTCCCCTCCAATGTGCCCCAGCCACCCTGGCCAGTGTCTCCAACCGCTGTCCTCTCGGCAAACCCAGTGACCAGTTCTCCCCTGGCCTTGTCTACGGCACTTGACATGGCTGATCCCTCCTTCGGGAAACACTTTATTCATGGGGCTTGTGAGACAGCACAGTCTCCTGTGCTGGAAAAAAATTGGGAAAGACTTTAAAATGGGCAAAAGAACCACCAGCAGACCCCCCGACATCTTCTCTCAGTGTCCTGTCCAGAGCACCTTGCTGGCTTCTGTCAACTTTTCACTGAGCTATTTTATTTTATTTTATTTTATTATTTTTTTACAATTTATTTTATTTTAGTATCATTAACCTACAATTACATGAGCAATATTGTGATGATTAAACTACCCCCTTCATCACACTGAGCTATTTTATAAGTTGCAGAAAACTCTTTGGGAAAACCGAAAGATGCGAATGATTCGTGTCCATGGAAGTGCAAACTGGGTCTGCTGGAATGGAATTGGTTATTGTCCTGTGCACCGAGCCCTTGGGAATGTATGTCAGTTTCTCTCCTGCTTCTTGCTGCCTTTATTATGTTCTTTGAGGTCTCCTCGGCATGAGTTGTAACATCTGATTGTTTCCTTCATTAATTAATGAGTTAGAGCCTTAGGTGTTCATTCTATATTCATGTGAGAGTCGTGATTCTGCCTTTTTAAGATCTTCCTCTCAGCCCCTCTGTGGCTGCTCCATCCCGGCCCCTCCTGCACCTGCTTTGCTGGTTCTTCCCCTTCATCCGGCTCTAATGTGGGTGTAGTCTCGGCCTCCGATCTGATCTCGGCGCTCCGGGTGAGCAGGTCCAGCCCGCTGGCTGAGCGACCACGGAGCTCAGACTCCCTCCTCCAGCCCACCCTCCACCACGGGCCGCAGCCCCGTCAGTCCAGTCCTCGCCGGGGCCCTCCGGCAACCCAAAAGGCCCGTCCAGTGGAACACGTCCAAACCCGCGCGCGCCTCATACTCCCCACACCCTCCTGCCTGTTCTTCCCCCCGACGTGGTTTCTGCTCAAGCCCTAAATTGTGGAGTAATCTTTAATGCCTCTTTTTCTCTCATACCCTACGTTTTATTCATATTTCAAGTAATCCTGCAGGCTTTACCTTTAAATACATCCCAAGGAGGACCTCTTAGCAGCACCCTCGCTGCCGCCACCCTGGTCCCAGCCAGCACCAGCTCTCCCCTGGACACCAAAAGGCTTTCCAGTGGTTCTACTATGTGTGCTGTCACCATCCCCAGCCCAAGGGCCAGAGGGCCCTTTTTGGCCCCACCTGCCTCTCCACCTCCCTTCCCGCCCCTCCCCTACACCCACTGCACCCACGGCTCCCAGGCACACGGGCCTGCTTGGTCCTTCCCTGCTCGGGCCTCTCCTTCCGCTCTTCCCAGATGTCTGTGTGTGAACCTCTCACTTTATTGAGATGTCACTCAAATGTCCCCCACTCAAAGACATTCCTTCACCTTCCCTTAAACACAGCATCCCTGGCCGCTCTTCGGCCCATTCCCTGATTAACTTTTCTTCATAGCTCACGTTATATGACATCTTTTTACTTTCTATTGCCTTCTTGTCCCCTAGAATGTAAATACTTTTGTCTGTTCATCCCTGTGCATCGAGAATCTAGAAAAGTACTTGGCACAAAGTAGGTTCTCAATAAATGTTTACTGGCTGGTTGATGACTTTCCCTACAAGAGACATCTCCCTTACAGGGGGACATAGGCCTAGTAGACACCGATGGGGACTCCAAAAATAAAATGAAATATGGCAAGCCAAGGAGGAGGTAGGTGGGCGAGAAAAGTCTACCATCAGAGGTACTTGTCCATAAGTCTGTGTCCCCATTTTTTCAGTTCCGTTCAACAAGTCTCTCTCGAGGGTGGGTGACGTGCTGGGTACTGTTCTGGAGCTGAGATGGCGAGATGGGTAAGACCTGGTCATTAGCCCCTTGAGACACTCAGGGTGGTGAGAGCATCTTGGCATGTAGACAGCTGACCACCAAGGAGCCATTGCTCTGACAAGCCCCAGGCCAGGAAGAGGAGACACACGATCAGCCCGACTCGTGGCGATCGAGATGGGGTTCCCATGGGGGAAAAGCTTGCGTACTGAAGCGTGAACAAGAGATCGATGGGCAGATCATGAACAGGAAACAGTTCGTTAAAAAAAAATGGGACTGTTGCATTTGTTGAGAAGAATCTCATCCATCAGGATAATTAAGGTTATGCCGCAGAACAAACATCCCCCCAGGCCTGGTGGTTTTATGCCACGCCAGGTTATTTCTCGCTCAGGTTAAATATCATGTGTCGGCAGGGATCAGAGCCATCAGGCACAGAGGCTCAGGGAGCAGCCCTGCAGGTCACCAGCAGAGGGAGAGAGAGGCCTGCAGAGTCTCAGTTCTTGACCTACTGCTACCCACAGCTCACTGGCCAGAACTTGGGCTGCAGTGTCCACTCGCCACAGAGAAGACAGATCAGCAGTCCTGCATGTTCAAGGAGAGAGGAAGCGGCACTAGCGGGTAGGGCACACGGGGCATGGCAGACTCTGATGAGGCCTGCCTGGTACCTTTCTTTCCTTCTGTCTATGCCAGAAGCCCCTTGGGTGAGGGCTGGCCTTCAGCCCAGCTAAGAAGCCGGCCAGGCATGGCATGGGACAGGGGCTATGGGCACAAACATGTGTGCAGATGGAGCTTCTGGGACAGCAACTATGAGGGGCAGACCCAGCTGGTGGTGGTCCCTTTCCTCCTGCCTGCAACACCTGTTGGGCTTGGAAGGGGACACTCCTCATGAAAACGCAGGGTGGCAAGCACAAGGGCAGAACCTGCCTGCTCAGAGGGCTGAGGAGAGGGCAGGACACCATGGATTCCCTGCCCGGGACTGTCTGCCTCGTCACAGGAGGAGGACAGCTTCCCCCATGGGCAATAACTTCAGTGCGTGTAAGGATCTCTAGGAAAGCTTGTTATGCCCAGATTCCTGGACCCAACACCCAGAGATTCTGACTCATGGGTCCTGGGTTTGCTCCATGAATTTTCTTTCCTACTCAGCTCCCAAGAGGTGCTGCAGACTGGGGACCACACTGAGTGTCAAACTGACGTGGGGGGGGGGTGTTGATGAACCTGAAGGCAGGAGTCGAAGGTGGAGGCCAGCCCCAGTACCCTGGGGAAGGTGAGTGTGTGAGCCAGGTGGCCCTGAGCCCTTTCTCCCCCGGCCGCACCCTCTCCACCCCATGTTCCAGTCCGTCTGAATACTTGCGTCCACAGGGCGACATCATGCACTGCGCTCACCTGTGAGCCCACGTGGGTTGGGCCTGGCATTCGGGCGTTCTGGCAGCTCCAGGTGAGGCAGAGCTTTTGTTCCTCGGACCACACCTGGAGTATAGGGGCTGGGCACGTGCAGACAGGTGGGAGCACACAGCTCCTCCAACGCAGCAGGCCCAGGGCCCATCTGGAATGCCCCGCCGCCCGGCCCCCTCCCAGGCTACCGCAGGCAGCACTTATCCGTTTTGCTGTGATGACTCACAGCAGTTTCGGGAGTTAGTTCTCAAAGCACACAGCTCAAGGCCAATTAGGTGGCTGCAGAGGACGGTAGTCATTCCCACGTGGGCAGATTCAGTCTGTGTTTTAAAGAGAGGTTTAGAAGACTTTTCTGAGGCTGAATAAAAGTGGCAAGAGGTGAGGATGCACGGAAGGCTCTGGGGTTTGGGCCTGAGCAGCTGTGAGGATGCAGGCAGGGACGGGCCTGGAGTGAGGAGGGGCAGGTGCTGGGAGGCCAGGCTCCTCCGTGCTGTGTAGTCAGGGGTGCCTCTCAGGGCCCCTGTCGTATGCTCTCGTTCAGAGAGGGCTCATACCATAGTTGCACCTGTAACCTCGCGTCTGCCGTGTGCTCCTCCACCAGAGGGCCAAGGGCAGCACGTGGGTCCCTGTCTGGCCCCCCTAAGTCGGCACTGCAGCCCCAGCCCAGTGCCAGTACAGGAGGCTCACGTTTGGAGAGTTGGCAGCCCTTGGGGGCAACTTTAAAATCAGCCACAGTTGGGGCTCGTTTTTGCAAAGCCCATCTGCACATGTTGTGACTTACTCTGAGATACCAACATCCCAGAGCCCAGGAGCAATGAGAGAAACGAGCTGAAGCCGTGCCTGGGCAGCCGCAGTCCCCACCAGGCCCTCCTAAGACGTCACTGCATCCCCCTCGCAGCCCGCAGCGAAGCACAGGAGATGCGTCCCAGAGTCCCGAGGAAGAGGACGTGGGCCCCTGTGAGCTCCCAATATATGCTCCGCAAATGTCTAAAGTCAAGGCTAGGAGTCCTCACACAAGGTGCAGGCTCTTGGCTTCAGGAGAAAGCACGCACGCAGGGGCTGTTTCTGACTCACAGACGTCTCACCTGTGGTTCCCTTCTGGGCTGCAGGTCACCTGCCTGGCAGCCTCCAGATTCTGTCTACTTGGTGACCCATTCTGGAGGCGGCCCGATTCAGGAAGTGGTCTCCTTCCCTCTCTGGGCAATGCCTTAGACCTAAGAAGGACCCTGTCTGCCTGCGGGGGAAACTAGGGTGTCGAGGCTTGCCAAGAAGATGTGTTTCCTCTTTGGAAAACGACGGCTCTGTGGCGGCCACCTGCTTGGACAGAGATGAGCACATAATGAGCCTGGGCTGAGCGGGGAGCATCATAGACATGGAGAAACAGGCTCTTTGGACATGAACATGAAACATAAAGACCCAGAAGGGCGCTTCTGCCTCACACTGCACTCTGGGCGGGGGAGTGCGTGAGAATGCTTGCACTTTCCCTATTGAGCCCCCACTGACTCCGGAACACGGCTGGCTGGGTGTGTGCGTGCTCCTCATCGCTGTAGAAACGTCTTGTCTTAATGAGCTCTGAGGCAATGGCAATAGGCTTGCCGGGATGCATTGCATAAAGCCACTTGGCTGTCAGCAGAGCTGCTCCAGGGCGAAGCAAACGCAGGGCACGGAGATTCAGGAGGGGGGCTCTCAGAGGAGGCCAAGGTGCCAAGGGGCTGACAAAAGCACAGGACACCCGGGTACACTGGAATCTCAGATAAACAACCAATATTTTTTAGTATGAGTATGTCCCGAATATTGCATGGGACATACTTATGCTTTTCACAACAAGGGTGTTTATCTGAGAGGCCTGTGTAATTGGGTGGCCTGTAGTTCACCTGGCAACCCTACCTGGGGAGCTAAGCTCCTCATGGGGAAACCTAAATGCTTTTGACATGTTGCTGAAGGTTGACTATTTCTGAAAATTTTAACCGCTTGACAGAAAGGCAGAGACTAGTTTAATAAGTGGTGCAACAAGTGACTGGTTAGTGTGGTAGCTTCTGCTCTATGCTTCTGTCCACACGGCACCCACAGGTGCTCCAGGGCGTGTGGGTCACCTGGTGTCACGCATACAGCACACCTGCTGACCAAGCCCTGGGGGGAGGGGTTCTTGTCCCATTTGAAAGAGGACCGTGTAAGGCTCAGAGAAGGGCCAGAATTACCCAAACTCACACCATGAATAAGCAAGGCTCTTTAGCTATAAAAAGAGAAAAACAGATGTGACTACTATCAGCAGAATAAAATGTATTAGAAACATAAAGGGCAGCACACATCATTGCCAGGTGGAGGGGAAGCGCGCTCCAGAGCTGTGCAGCTGGGGAAGGGGGTTGCACCAGGACCCCTGAGGGTCAGATGACCCAGCCAGGACACCTGTGGGCTGGCCGAGACCAGGGCAGGCACACCTGGTTAGCCAAGTAATTCAGAGCAGCGCATTTGATTGGGAAGTTCACGGGAGACACATCAGACTGGCTAAAAAAAATTCAGGACAGTCATATCTGATTGGCCAAGTCAGTCTGGGCAGGTGCATCTGATTGGCCAAGTAGTTCAGGGCAAGAACACCTGATTGGCTGGATCAGGCCACGTTCCCATGCCCAGCTCCCAGGAAGGCCCGGAAGCCCAGGATCTGATGTCTTTGGCTCCTATAGTGGAAAGGCAGGTTCTCCTCACCAAGACTTCGGGCGGCAGGAGTGGAGAAAAATTACACACCAGTAAACGTCTTCGGTGCTCAGCTAGCGAGCCATGAATGGGAAACTGAAGTGAAACCAGGCTGGCCCGAGTCTGAAGCCTCCATTCTGCCCATTGCTCCTGCTACCCCTCGGCAAACCTGGTTCCTGGGTGGGCCTGCAAGCCATGGGCTCTCCTCCCGCTAACTGCCCCCAAGGCCACAAAGCCAGAGCTCAAATTGCAGAGCACGCCTCCGGAGGTCGTTGCCTATGGGATGAATAAATCAACCGCAAAGCTGGTGTCATCCCCTAGAAGGACCTGTAGGTCCCCACTAATAGCGTTGCTCCAAAGAACACCACCTTCTCGTCTAATATATCATCACCCCTGCAGTGGGCCGATTGCCCAGATAAGGGCAGCAGCCACATGTTCCAGGCGTCTGGGACAATCCCCGCCTTACACCTGTTACCCCAGAGTAAACAGCACCACCCGCATGCCCAAAACCGTCCAGGTTGGGTGACAAATGGCCAGGGAACTCCTCCGATGAACATGAGAGAAGGGGCCTGTTATAGTGTGGTGCCATTTCGCCCCATGCGCCTGGGTGTGTACCTTACTCACGTCTACCTCCACTATTTCCTTTGTTATTTTTCCCAGAAACACGTATCGTGATAAATGAGAAGGACGCTTTGGACTCTGGCTCACATGAGTACATCTTCTGAGCTGCATCCTTCTAACTCAGCACAAGTTCAGGATTTATCTGCAGGACTCCACATACAAGGACACTTTTCTGTTACGTGCGTTTGGCGCATGCACCAGGATACGGCTGCCCCTGTACAGTGGCTACAGCAGTGTTTTCCTCACAGCTGTCCTCCAGCTGCCTGTGACAGTCCCAGAGTGAAGGTTCCAGGCCTGTCCTCCAGCTTCCTGGTTCTGTTTAGGGTCTTCAACAGCGGGGCTTTGCAGTGTCTGTTCTGCTAAAATCAACATAGTCCCAGCCTCCCAGGGGGCTGGGTTTGCAGATTAGCAGAGGAGCAGTCAGGCAGCTCCCATGCCTGTGCCCAGAGGGAAGCTGTAAAGCCAGCTGCATCCTCACCTGCTCCTTCACAGCCAGGCTGGAAGCCTCTGCTCAGCCTGAGCTCTGCCCAAGCGAAGCAGGAGAGCCGCTGACCGGGGAGAGGGCTGGGCCAGCCAGAGGCCCACAGCTCGCAGCCACACAGCCCAGAGGGCAGCTCAGAGAAGCCAGTGCTGGCACAGTGACCTGCATCCATCCACTGTGGGTGCCAAGTCATCACCTGTGTGCGTGACTCACTGCAAGCTCTGGGCTGTCATCACAGCGTGAGGATACCTTAAACCTGGGCTGCATTAACAGGAGCATTATGTCTAGGACAAGGGAGGTGAGAACCCAGGCTTAGAGCCCCAGACACAGTGTTGGCCTCCCAGCACCAAACTCTGGGAGGAGGTGGAGTGTTAGGACTGGATCCAGATAAAGTGGTCCAGGAGCAAGGAAAAGCTGGGCCTTTGAGCCTGGAGAAGAATGGTTTCAGGGGAGCATCAAAGCCACATTCTCCTACGGAAGGTGGTCCCGGAATAGTGAACAGGCCTGTCCTGCAAACCCCGGTAGGCCAAGATGTAGATTGGAGATTCAGCTCAAGGTCACAGTAACCCCTATGGACGAGCATGCACCAGGGGCCCAGCTCCGGGAGGGCCATGGGGCACAGCTGTCTTTTGAAGGCTGGTGGCCTCCCTGCATGGTCGGTCCTCTCTCCCGGGAGTAGAGAGTCTCTGTAACTTGTCTGTGTCATGCAGGACCTGGCTCAGGCTCTGCCCCTGCTCCAGTGCCTCTGTGTGAAGACCCTTCTAGCCCTGAGGGGCCTGTGACTTGTTCAGGCAGCCAACAGGTCTGCACTGCTCACCTGCCATGTGTCCATAGTTGGAGGCCCTGAGGGGACCAAGGAGATGGCCAAGGGGACTGTCCCTGTCCCTGCTCAATGGAGCTCCCGGGTTGACCACAGGATGAGGGGCCTGGAGAAGGAGTGAGCACCCTGCTGGTGGGGGATGCCCCTGCCAGGGCAGGTGATGGGGGACTGGGCACCGGGATTCCTGCCCCCTGCTGGGCCTTGGGGCAGGCAGCTCCTCAGAGCCACCCCCACAGGGGGGGCCCTCTGAGAAGCTTCTGGAGAGTCGCACAGAGCTCCCACCCCTGCCAAGGAGAGGCCCCGTGCGGGAGCTCAGCCCCCCTGCCCTCTGGGAGACCTGCCTGCATGTATCCCGCAGGGCAGTGAAGGTGAGATGGAGAGGGAGACGGGACCATGAGGCAGGGCTGGCCAGCGGGCGGGGCACAGAGACCAGTGGCCAACAGGAGGGGACTCCTGGGGTGGTGGCCCAGCCCCGAGGCAGGTGGCAATTAGCACCTGGCTCTGCTCAGTAGGGCAGCCTCTGGGGCTGGACGTGGTATCCTCCCCACTCAGACCAGCTGGCAAAGATGGATGGGACGCCCCAGGGTGCACAGGGCTCTCTGCCTCCCAGCTGGGTGTGGAGGCGGTCCTGCTGGGAAGGCTTTTAGCCGTGGGTCCTGCGGCTCACAGATGGGGAGGGACGGGTGAGAAGCTTCTTTCGGGACAACTCTGAAAAGGCCAAACCCCAGGTCTCCTGATGGGGACCAGCCCTCCGTCCAGCACCACAGTGACCCCAGGCCCCCTCTTCCCTCCCTGCACCGTTACTTGCTTACTGAGTGAGCGCTGCGTGCCGGGTTCTGGGCCAGGTGCCTTCCGCCCGGTCTCCTCTTGTGCTCCCTGTAAACAGGTCTCCGTGTGCAGGCTCCTCCCCCAACTCCATCAGAGCGGAGGGCCTGAGGTTTGGAGAATTCCCTAACTTGCCCCAGGCGGCACAGCCAGGGAAGGTGGGGGCCAGATGGGAGCCCTGGTCAGACTGCGAAGCCCAGCTGCCCCGTCGCGCTGCACAGGGCTGCTCCCACACCCGTCTGTTCAGACTGCAGAAGCTGGAGCAAGCAGGATCGCATCTGCCCCTTCGTGGTCCAGCAGTGCCCTGAGCACTGGAGGTGGTCCCCTGGTGAGTTGGCACTCGGCTGTCCCAGCTGCTGTCTGGGGAACGTGTCAGTGGGTGGCTGTGCAGGCAGCAGCTGACCCGCATCACAGCCCAGCTGAAGGTTCTAGAAATTGGCACTTCCAAGGGCAGCCTCCTGGTCAGTCACCTCCCTGGCTGTGGGCTCTCGCTCTCTGGACAGCCTTTCCTAGAGGGCCCCAAATCCCTTGTTTTAAAACATAAATCTGGAGTGGTATTTGTTTCCTGCAAGTAAACTTCACTGAGGACCCTGGCAATTTTCATAGCAGCCTGAGAGGCAGGCAGGAAGCACCTGCTGAAATCATGCCCATTTTACAGATTCGGGTGCTGAGATACCCAGAGGAGAATCTACTGAGATTGCTGTGGCACAGGGATGGCTCGCCCGGCTCTTAACTCCAGGCAAGAAGTGGGTGGGGTGCAGACAAGGGTAAGACGTGCTGTGAGGTGTGGACCCCCGCCCACCTAAAATCCCAAATGTTTCCTTCCCAGAGGAGCTTTGATGTCTGGTCGTCGGTATAATCCCATTGTAGAGCCACCAGGTAATGTGATGCGTGTCGTTTGTAGGAAATGAATAAACAATACAGTGAGACAGAAGCCAATTGTTCTGAGTTGATTATGCGGCTTGTGATCCATTGTAATAAAGCCTATGATATGCAGATTTACGCACACACTTCCGAATGTGAAGTTGCACGGTCTCACACCTTTTGCCCTGCTAAATCTCTGGCAAAATGCACTGTATGTTCTGGGGTGTTTGGACGCCCCACTGAGTTCAAATAAGGAGACTAGAGAAAAGGGAGCTGTTGGCCCATCTTTTTCCATCTCCTGGCCGAGATTTCAGGGCTCTATCTTTGGGATCAAGCCACAAGGCCTTTAATGCCCTTAATGCCCACTAAGCGTCTAGAAAAGCGCTAATGGTCCCATTTGCTGTGGGGCCGCTGCTCTGCTGCAACGGCTGCTGACCGGGGTGTCCATCAGCCTGAGTCCGGCACAGGTGCCCAGGGCAGGGAGGGAGCCCCTGGGGAGCGGGAGCCTCTTTCCATTGCTAGTGGACCTCCAGTTTGCGGGGTGAAGAGCGTGAGGGCTGGAGAGGAGCCCCAGGATTCACTGAGTCCAGCTCTCTGCTCCCCATCCCCGGCAAAGCCTGAATCAGCAGCAGGAGAACCAGGATCTGTCCTCTGCCGTCAGGCCAGCCACAAGGCAGGGCCCCCAGGTCTGAGAGGACAGCCCTGGAGCCCCCCTGCAGCCTCCTTTATGAAAGGGCTTCCACGTGAGGCCCAAGGACGCCTTTCAAGACTTGGAGTGGCTGTGAGAACCTGGCCCTCCTTCTACAGGTGGGGAACCAGGTCCCTGGCTCTGGAGCCCAGGCCCTAGGCTGACCACTGCCACCCCACCTGCCCCTTCACAGAGACTGTCTCCCCCCTTACCCCTGCCCCGCACCTCTGGTACTGCACTGCGCCCCAGCCCACCTCCCTGCAGCCCCTTGGCTGGCTTGCTGACGCCCTTCACTTCTGCCCCCTCGGCCTGCCCTTTCCTAGCCACCCCTCCAGGTTCTGAGGAGGAAGGCCAGCAGGGCCCCCATGGTCCTAAGGGACCTGTCCTTAGGCCGGAGTCAGGGGTGCTCTCTAGCCACCCCAATTTGCTGGCCCCGCTCAGCCCTGTCTGTCAGCAGGCCTGTTTTCTCACCTTTAGCACAAGGAGATGAATCCCCTCCAGGAGGGGATGCCAGAGGGGACTCATGGAAGGGCCTAGGCGAAGGGCCCAGAGTTCCAGTTCTGCCGGACTGGGGTCCCAGAGAGCTACTGTCCAGCACAGAGTCACCAGTACTGTACATGCACTTCCTATGCATGCTCGGCGCTAAGGGCTAAGGCACTCAGCACAAAACAACAGCAACGGCAGTAATAACAATAATGAGGCGGGGGGCTTTGGGGGCTTATGGCCTAGATTGCAGTGATGGGGTGTGTATTTATCTCCAAACTCAGCCGTTGTAACATTAAATATGTACAGCTTTCTGTGTGTCAATTTTTTTTTAATAAAAATGATGCTCTTAGGGAAATCCCATATCTCCCTCCTGGCACACGGCAGGTACTCATGAAATGTTGGGAACAGCATCTCTCCAATTACATCAGGAGCGGACCTCTGAGGGCCATGGGAGCCCTTGAGGACCCCGGGAGAAAGGAGGCGGTCAGCATAAAGATGAGGCCCAAAGTCAGGGGTCCTCAGTCTTTGCTGGGGATTAAGAGCCCAGACGGCTCCCCATCCAGGCCACACTGTGTGCAGCCCAGCAGCTCTGACCCCGCACGGGACAGGACGGAGGCAGGAGCTGGAGCTGGCAAAGGAGAAAGCTCCAGAGAGCAAGGGCTGGGCAAGGACCCACCATCTGGCCCGCCTGCCCCCGCTCCCTCTCAGTTGAGCATCCCACCTGGCTCCCAGCAGGACTCACCGGGGCTTCTGGGCAACTGGGAGGCTGACCCCACCTCAGAGGGAGAGCATCATGTGTAGAAAGGGAGGCCAGCAGGAGCTCTGCAAAAGTTGCCTCCACACTCCACACTGTCTGAGCAGCCCAGTTCTCGTAAAATGCCCGGACCTCCGTGTGATGGGATGTCCTGAGGGTGACCGGGAGGTGTGCCGCCCTGCGCTTCCACTTACCTCCCAGCTGTGGTATTCAGCGTCGCCATCAGACGTCCCATTTTTCTACAGATGGAATGTTCCTTTGGCCATTTCTGGCTGTTTTGAAAATTAGATTTCTCATTAGCATTTTCACTATTTAAAAAGCTCCCCATTTGGAAGTCAAAGTCCGCATGGAGTCTAATGTACGTGCATGGTGATGAGGGGCTGGTGACAGCAGTCTGTCCTTCTGGGCCACCACTTCTGCCTTGCTGCCCCCTCCTGCTCATGGGGGCTCCCCGCACTGTGCTGCTTGTGGGGTGGTGTGGGGTAAACCGAGCCAGCGGTGGCCAGCTGCGCTTGCCAAAGAGAAGGGGGTGGGGATGGGCTCCAGCTGTGGGACCTGGTGCCGGTCTTCCTGGCCACCAGCTCAGAGTTGGCTGCTCCTCATTAGGCCTCTGGCAGGTGGAAGTCTACACACCTTGTCATGTGTGAGCTCCGCTTTCACTCAACAAATATGTATCCTCCCTGCCCTGTGTCCTGCACTTTCCTGGGCGTTTGGAGCACCCCAGGGCCCAAAGGGACTAAGATCCCCTCCTAACAATAAGCCTGATGGACGGATAGGCCGGTTACCTAGGAGCAGAAGTGGTGACCATGAGGAAGAAATGTGCTGCGGACTGCATGCGTGTCCCCGTGAGGTCCATGTGGTGAGACCCACCCCGGGTGGGAGGGCATGGAGAGGTGGGCCTTTGGGAGGCGGTTAGGGCGGATGAGGTCAGGGTTAGTGCCCTTGTACGACTTAGAGGGGTTGCTCCCCATCTCTATTCTCTGCCGTGGGAGGACACAGTGAGAAGGCAGCCGTCTACAATCAGGAAGAGGGAGGCCCCCAAACTCGGCTGTGCTGGCACCCTGATCTCACCTCGCAGCTGCCAGAGCTGGGAGCAGTACCTCTCTGCTGTTTGTAAGCCCCCGTGCGTGGCGCTTTGTTGTAGCAGACGGAGCTGACAATGACAACAGGACAGCAGAGTTCAGGGGAACTGAGCATGGGGGTGGCGCATGTCAGTGGAGCGGCCAGGGAAGGCCTCATGGAGCGCAGATTACGAGGTGGGGTGCGGAACAGCCTTCCAGGCAGAAGGAAGAGTCCATGCAGGACCGTGGGGCAGATGCCTGCTTGGGGGGTTTGAGGAAGGCAAGGAGGCCTGTGGGGCTGCGGCGAGCAAGCCAGGAGCGGAAGGGCAGGAGGTCAGGGAGGGAACTCCTCGGAGGGGGCTTTGTGGATCATGGAGGACCCGGTGGGCCTTTATAAGCGTGTTGGCTTTTGCTCAGAAGTGGGGGCCCCTACAGGGTTTTGAGCAGAGTCACATTAAAGGGTCACACCTGCAGCCATGTCCCCAAGAGCCTGTAAGGGTGCAGAAGTGGGGACAGCTCAGCCCAGGAAGGAGGCTCCTGCACTGGCCCGAGCGGGAGGTGGCAGCTCAGCCCAGAGGGGTGGCAGTAGGGGCTTGAGGAGTGTTTGGTTGGGGATTTATCTTGAAGGCAGAATTAATAAATAGAATCATAGACAAACTTGAGGTGGTTGTGAGACCATGAGAGAGTGACTGAAAGTGTGGGGATGCCACAGCCCAGGAGGGAGCTGGGCCGGGGTCCCGCTGCGCTGGGGAAGCTGAGGATGTCCACATGGAAACGGGCAGGGGGCCCACGTGTGTGCAGGTTGGGAGGAAGGTCTGGGCTGGGCACAGCGCTGGGAGTCGTCGGTGCATGGATGGTGCCAGAAGTCATGGCCTGGAGAGAGCTCCAAGGATGTGATGTGGACAGAGGAGAGGACAGCGCCAGGGGGGCTGGGAGCTGGGTGAGCTGAGTGAGGCCCAGGCGTCAGGTTGGCCAGCCCTGTCCGATCTGGGAAGACAGGAGGGAGGAGAGCCGGGAGTGTGCCGGCTGAGGCGGGAGCCGCGTCCGCCAGACCACTGTGCCGGTTCCCGGGCCCCATGACCCAGGCCCACCGCCTCCCAGTCCTCCGGGCCAGAAGTCTGGAATCAAGGTGCCATCAGGCCCTGGTGAGAGCCGGCAGTCCTTGGCGTCCTTGGGTTCTAGCCACACGGCTCCGACCTCTGCTTCGGCCTCCACCCAGCCTGTCTTCTCCTAAGGACGTGGTCATACTGGACTAGAGCCCACCCTAACGACCCATCCTAACTTGGTCACATCTGCGCAGACAATTTCCAAAGAAGGCCACACTGACAGGTACTGGGGGTTAGGACTCCAACATCTTTTTTTGGGAACACTATTCAACCCATAACAGCCCCAACAGCTGCCCTTACCAACCTGGGTGTTTGCCTTTCCATGAGGAGTGAATACAAGGTGAGGGGCAGGGGCTGTCCTGATGCCCGCTTCGGGGCGGGCGATGTGACTGACACTCTATGGAGGCAGGAAGTGGACCAGGCCAAAGTTGGGGCATGCAGCCATTCAGGGCCAACAGAGGCCAACTGGTAGGGAGGGAGGCTGATGGCTTCAGAGCCCTGGGTAGGGGGCAGAGAGGCCACTCCTAAGCTGGAGCCCCAGAGGTGTTGAGTGTCCCCCAGCTCCATGTGAGGTCAGGGGGCTCTCTGAAGTTCTGAGAGGCAGCCCCATCCCCACCCCATGCACCTGCCTGCTCTCCAGGGTGAGAAGTGGTTATTGCAGTAAGCTCTGAACTGGGGTGGGTGCTGTGTGAAGGGGGGCTGGGACCTGGGAGGAAGACCCGCTTTGCATGGACAGCATGGAGAAAGGCCTCCCCTGCACAGCTGAGTGAGGTGAGCATTAGCCTTGCAAACCTGCCTCAGGTACCCGGGCCTGGTGAGAGCCCCACCCATCACCCTCCCTATGTGATTGTTTCTGGCTGCTCCGGGCAGGACGGCCTCCAGGAGAGCAGGGGCTCTGTCCTCGTGGGGCATCCCTTGCACCTGGGGCAGTGCCCCACACCCAGTGGGGGTTCGTGAACATTTGAACACTGGGTTCCCGGCTGTATCTGGCTTTTAGAAGCAAGTGTGGCCACCATGCATGGTGAGATTTGGGTCATGTTCTAAGAGCGTCAAGAAGCTTCTTGAAGATTTGACACAGGAATGAAGTGAGTCTGACTTGTGTGTTCAAGTGGTTCAGGTGTTTTCTGTAGAGGACAGGCTGCAAGAACCAGTGAGGCAGGGGATGGTGAGGCCGTGGGCAGCCCGTCGGGGGGTGGGCAGGAGGGGGTCCAGCTCCACTGGGTGATACTGGTAGGGAGCCTGCGAGACCAGCGCAGGGAGACATCAAGTGGAGAACAGGGAGGCAGGTGCGGGGGACGGACAGATGAGGCGAGAACAGGAGGGGCTTCCTTCTCACCTCCAGACGGTGCCCCACAGCAGGAAGAGCAGAGGGAAGTGGGGCCAGGAGCCCACCCGTGGGAGCCGGCAGCATTCAGGTGCAGAGGAGGGGTCACAGGAACATGAGGCAGAGGCTGAGGGACAGGCCACAAGCCCAGGACACCTGGGGCCCCAGAAGCGGGAGGAGGCAGGGGCCTGCAGACAGAGCCCAGTGACTCTGAGACCTCAGACCCTGGCCCCAGACCGTGAGAGCCTGGATTCCTGTTGTTTGAGGCCACCCTGGGGCATTCACACCGGTCACCCCAGTATAGGTGGTTCTGCAGGCCCCTCTGTGTCCCCACGGCTCAGGCCAGGCATTGGGTGGTAGCAGCACCGAGTGCCTTCTTTGGCTCCCACCTCTGTGCCCAGGAAGGAGCCTGGCTCTGCCCTGCACTGCGGCCCATGAGGGAGGGATGCAGCCCCAGGGTGCCACTGGAAGGTGACTGTCCATAGCCGCCCCAGAGCCCAGGGCCCTAAATCAGCTGTGCTGGCATTTACTGCTCATCCAGGCACTGCGTGTTCGCTTTGGCCTCTGCCAATCTCTCCCTGCAGGGTCATTTGGGGCTGGGGAGACGGACCCTACATTTCAGACCCCTCAGCCCTCCCCCGCACCCGGCCTCCTCCCTGGGGCTCCATCCGGTGCCCTGTGGATGGTCCATGGCTCCAGAGAAAGCCGCCTTGCCGAGGATTGTGCGGGCCAGGCACAGCCCTGCCTTCTGTCCTCCCCAAAAGGGCCTCTCATGGCCCGGCCTCAGGCTCAGCTCTGCCTCCAGTTTCACCTCCATCCGTCTGGATGCTGCTGCGTACGTGCGTCTGGTGAGAGCTGCCACCTCTCCAGGACATTTGTGGGTGCATGGGCTCAGCGTCTGAGACTGGGCTGAGGGTGACAGTTCCCAAGGAACATCCTGTGCTGTTACCAGCGGGGTGGGTAGAGGGTGGACAGCCAGAGAAACAGCAGCTGCTTGCTTGGTGTTCCTGTGAGCCCGCCGCCCAGACGCTGCTCTTTCCCGTTTATCTGCACCCCGCTGACCTCTGGCCAGACCCCTCCGCAGCCCCCAGCTCAGGGCAGGAATCAGCAAGCTCTTGGGGTCAATGGGAAACTGTTTTTGAGATAGTAAGATAAGGCAGGGTGTCCCATGCAAGGCTGGGGACAGAGGGAAGGGCAGTGCTCCCCAGATTGGGAAGGAATGGGGGGATTGGGCGTGGGAGCCTCCATTCCGGGCCCCCCAGAACCCTGCCACGTGTGCATGATGGGGAGGTGGTGCAGGTCGGGGGCGCAGGAGGGGAGAAGGTGTCTCAGCAGGGGTAGAGCGCTCTGTCTGCCAGCACTTGGACAGGACACCAGGCTTGATGGGTCAGTTTAGACTCAATGAACTTCTTTCCATCTTCTGGGCTAAGATGCAGATCTGCCGTAGATGCTCAGAGAGCCCAGTGCAAACAAAGGGTTGTGTTTCTGCTCCTCAGCCTGCCCAGACAGGGTCTGGCGGAAGCTGATGCAGTTGCCGCAGTGGGGAGTCCTGGGACCACCCAATGGAGAAGCCAGGTTTGCGCTCCACGCTCGGAGCCCCGGGCCCAGGGGCTTCCAGGAGGCCACAGCTTTGGATGGTCCTGCGCTGTCGAGCAGGCGTGGGTGGGGACCCAGGCCTCTGTGGCCAGCTGGGGTGGGCCAAGGGGTGGGAGCAGAGCCAGAATCTGAGAATGAGCCCAGTGCCACCACCTCCATCCCAGCCCAGGAATCTGCTCCAGGCAGGCTGAGCGGTGCAGCTGATCACACCCAGGGGCAAACCCCCGGAGCCTTGCCGGCAGCAGTCCCGGATGCCAGGTGTGTCCAGTCCTCGCGGCCTGGCTCACATGGCAACAATAAAAGCTTGGTGGCCCTGAGGCTGTGTTGCTTCCAGCCCTGTCGCTGTGATGAGTGTGCCTATTAGATGTGTGATCTCTTCCGAGCGGGTGTAATTTGCCAGGACAGCTCGTAGATGCAGGGGGGAGACTCCCTTCTGCAGGCTCACCAGAACTGTCAGCACAGGGAGTGAGGATGGCCAGGTCACCCCAACGGTGGTTCCGCTGACCACTGAAGTGAGACCCACCAGGCCCCGTGCATGCCACGCACCCGTCCGGCACCGTCCCTGGTCCTCAGGGGGCCTGCAGTCTGCTGAGGGAGCTCAGCCCACAGGCTGGGGCTCTCGTGATCAGGAGATGGGTGATCTCTGCTTTGGAGATAGGGAACTGGGGCGGGGAGGTGGGTGACTTTCCCCACACGGGGCGAGAGTCCAGGACTCTGGATACAAAACCCATCTCCTCGTGTGACCCTGCACTTTGACCTCCGCTGGGACAATCCCCCACCCCCGACTTGACTTGCCTGTTAGCACACGAGAGCCACTGAGCACATGCTGCTTATTAGGGGCTGTGGACAGAATGTCTGTATCCCCCCAAATCCCTGTGTTAGAGCCTTAAGCCCCAGTGTGGCTATTTGTGGAATAAGGAAGTAAATAAGGTTAAATGAGACTGTGAGAGTGGGCCCTGGTCTGACGGATGATTATCCTCGTAAGGACAGACCCCAGAGGTCTCTCTCTCTGCGTCTCTATTCGTTTCTGTCTGTCTGTCTGTCTCTGTGTGTGCTCAGAAGAAAGGCCGCCTGGGGCAAAGCAAGAACATGGCCATCTGCCAGCCGGGCAGGGGTTCTCACCAGAAACTCAACCGGCTGATTCCTCGATTTGGGACTTCCGGCCCCTGGAACCGTGAGAATAAATGTCTGCTGCGCGGCCCCAGCCTGTGGCATTTTGCTAGGGCCCTGGGGCTGACATCAGACGTTAGGCTTTTGCATGGTGATCTCACTTAAGTCACCTTCTAAGCAAAGGGTCACCGAAGTGAGAGGCTATGTTTGCGGCACTGGGGTGCCCTGGGCCGGAGGAAGGAAGGTGCAGGTACAGGGAGCCCCGAGCTCCCCAAATCCTGCTTCCGGCATTACTGCCCCAGCAAGACTGTCCATAGGCTGGGCCTGAAGGTCCTGATGATTCTGTGGCTCTCCTCAACTATTTTCCTTTCTTCTCATGGAATAAGAAAGGGCAGTGCTGGAGAAACCGCGGTGAACAGAAGCGTGGACTGTCCCTGCCCAGGGGATCATCCCTGCCCCGGGGCCCGTCCCTCCCACCATGCACCTCTGAGTCCAGGTGCAGACGGGTCCGGGTATCAGTGTAACGTGCACTGAGGATGGCTGCAGTGGCCGGCTTGGACTGAGCACCCGATCTGATAACTGACAGTATCGGCATAGCATTTGCTGCATATTTGTTAACATACAATGAGGCACAGTTTTTGAATATTAGTATTTATCCAAAAGTTATATGCACAGAAGCAGGCTCCGGGAATTTCTTTTTTACTATTATTAAGGTATCATTGATATACAATCTTATGAAGGTTTCACATGAGCAACATTGTGGTTACTACGATCCCCCTACTATCAAGTCCCCCCCACAACCCCATTACAGTCACTGTCCATCAGCGTAGTGAGATGCTATAGAGTCACTACTTGTCTTCTCTGCTATACTGCCTTCCCCGTGCCCCCCCCTATATTATGTGTACTAATCATAATACCCCTTAATCCCCTTCTCCCACCCTCCCCAACCTCTTTCCCTTTGGCAACCACTAGGCCCTTGGAGTCTGTGAGTCTGCTGCTGTTTTTGTTTGTTCAGTTTTTTCTTTGTTCTTATACTCCACAGATGAGTGAAATCATCTGATACTTGTCTTTCTCCGCTGGGCTTATTTCACTGAGCATAATACCCTCTAGCTCCATCCATGTTGTTGCAAATGGTAGGATTTGTTTTCTTCTTATGGCTGAATAATATTCCATTGTGTATATGTACCATCTCTTCTTTATCCATTCATCTACTGATGGGCACTTAGGTTGCTTCCATATCTTGGCTATTGTAAATAGTGCTGCGATAAACATAGGGGTGCATGTATCTTTTGAATCTGTGATCTTGTTTTCTTCAAGTAAATTCCTAGGAGTGGATTCCTGGGTCAAATCCTATTTCTATATTTAGTTTTTTGAGGAACCTCCATATTGCTTTCCACAGTGGTTGAACTAATTTACATTCCCACCAGCAGTGGTGGGAATGCATCCTCACCAGCATTTGTTGTTCTTGTCTTTTGGACGGTGGCCATCCTCACTGGTGTGAGGTGATATCTCATTGTGGTTTTAGTTTGCATTTCCCTGATAATTGGCGATGTGGAGCATCTTTTCATGTGCCTGTTGGCCATCTGAATTTCTTTGGAGAAGTGTCTGTTCAGATCCTCCATCCATTTTTTAATTAGGTTATTTGCTTTTTGGGTGTTGAGGCATGTGAGTTCTTTATATATTTTGGATGTTAACCATGTCGGATATGTCATTTACAAATATGTTCTCCCATACTGTAGGATGCCTTTTGTTCTACTGATGGTGTCTTTTGTTGTACAGAAGCTTTTTAGTTTGATGTATGCCAATTTGTTCACTTTTGCTTTTGTTTCCCTTGCCCAAGCAGATGTGTTAAAAAAAACGTTGCTCGTGTTTATATTCAGGAGATTTTTGCCTGTGTTTTCTTCTAAGAGTTTTATGTTTTCATGACTTACATTCAGGTCTTTCATCCATTTCGAGTTTACTTCTGTGAATGGAGTTAGACAATAATCCAGTTTCATTCTCTTACATGTAGCTGTCCAGTTTTGCCAACACCAGTTGTTGAAGAGGCTGGCATTTCCCCATTGTATGTCCATGGCTCCTTTATCGTATATTAATTGATCATATATGGTTGGTTTATATCTGGACTCTCTATTCTGTTCCATTGTTCTATGGCTCTGTTCTTGTGCCAGTACCAAATTGTCTCGATTACTGTGGCTTTGTAGTAGAGCTTGAAGTTGGGGAGCGTAATCCCCCCAGCTTTATTCTTCCTTCTTGGGATTGCTTTGGTTATTCAGGGTTTTTTGTGGTTCCATATGAATTTTAGGACTATTTGCTGTAGTTCGTTGAAGACTGCTGTTGGTATTTTGATAGGGATTGCATTGAATCTGTAGATTACTTTAGGCAGGATGGCCATTTTGACAATATTAATTCTTCCCATCCATGAACATGGGATGTGTATCCATTTATTGGTGTCTTCTTTAATTTCTCTCATGAGTGTCTTGTAGTTTTCAGGGTATAGATCTTTCACCTCCTTAGTTAGGTTTATTCTTAGATATTTTATTCTTTTTGACGTAAATGGTAATGGAATTGTTTTTCTGATTTCTCTTTCTGTTAGTTCATCGTTAGTGTATAGGAATGCAACAGATTTCTGTGTATTAATTTTGTATCCCGCAACTTTGCTGAAATCAGATATTAGTTCTAGTAGTTTTGGAGTGGAGTCTTTAGGGATTTTTATGTACAATATCATGTCATCTGTAAACAGTACAGTTTAACTTCTTCTTTACGAATCTGGATGCCTTTTATTTCTTTGTGTTGTCTGATGGCTGTGGCTAGGACCTCCAATACTATGTTGAATAACAGTGGGGAGAGTGGGCACCCCTGTCTTGTTCCCAATCTTAGGTGAAAGGCTTTCAGCTTCTCGCTGTTAAGTATGATGTTGGCTGTGGGTTTGTCATATATAGCCTTTATGATGTTGAGGTACTTGCCCTCTATACCCATTTTGTTGAGAGTTTTTATCATGAATGGGTGTTGAATTTTATCAAATGCTTTTTCAGCATCTATGGAGATGATCATGTGGTTTTTGTTCTTCTTTTTGTTGATGTGGTGGATGATGTTGATGGATTTTCAAATATTGTACCATCCTTGCATCCCTGGGATGAATCCTGCTTGACCATGATGGATGATCTTTTCTATATATTTTTGAATTTGATTTGCTAATATTTTGTTGAGCATTTTTGCATCTATGTTCATCAGGGATACTGGTCTGTAATTTTCTTTTTTTGTAGTGATTTTGCCTGGTTTTGGTATTAGAGTGATGCTGGCCTCATAGAATGAGTTTGGAAGTATTCTCTCCTCTTCTACTTTTTGGAAAATTTTAAGGAGGATGAGTATTAGGTCTTCACTAAATGTTTGGTGAAATTCAGTGGTGAAGCCATCTGGTCCAGGAATTTTGTTCTTAGGTAGTTTTTATTACCAATTCAATTTTGTTGCTGGTAATTGGTCTGTTCAGATTTTCTGTTTCTTCCTGGGTCAGCCTTGAAAGGTTGTATTTTTCTAGAAAGTTGGCCATTTCTTCTAGGTTTTCCAATTTGTTAGCATATCATTTTTCATAGTATTCTCTAATAATTCTTTGTATTTCTGTGGTGTCCGTAGTGATTTTTCCTTTCTCATTTTTGATTCTGTTTATGTGTGTAGACTCTCTTTTTCTTGATAAGTCTGGCTAGAAGTTTATCTATTTTGTTAATTTTCTTGAAGAACCAGCTCCTCCTTTCATTGATTCTTTCTATTCTTTTATTCTTCTTGATTTTATTTATTTATTCTCTAATCTTTATTATGTCCCTTCTTCTACTGACTTTGGGCCTCAAAGTCAGATTAGAGCAGGGTCTTGCTTTTTTACCCATTCTATTACTCTGTGTCTTTTGATTGGTGCATTCAGTCCATTTACGTTTAGGGTGATTATTGATAGATATGTACTTATTGCCATTGTAGGCTTTGGATTTGTGGTTACCAAAGGTTCAAGGGCAGCTTCTTTACTATCTAACAGTCTAACTTAACTCACTTATTATGCTAAAAGAAAAAAAACAGATTATTTTTTTTTTCTCCCTTCTTTCTCTTTCTCCTCCACTCTTTACATGTTAGTTGTCATATTCTGCACTCTTTGTGTATCCCTTGACTGACTTTGGGGGTAGGTGATTTAATTTTGCATTTGCTTAGTAATTAATTGGTCTTCTTCCTTTACTGTGGTTTTATTTTCTCTGGTGACAGCTATTTAGCCTTAGGAGCACTTCCATCTACAGCAGTCCCTCCAAAATACACTGTAGAGACAGTTAGTGGGAGGTAAAGTCCTTCAAATTTAAATGATAATCTTGCTGGGTAGAGTATTCTTGGTTTGAGGCCCTTCTGTTTCATTGCATTATGAAATGAAAACTCCCTTCTGGCCTGTAAGGTTTCTGTTGATAAGTCTCATGATAGCCTGATGGGTTTTCCTTTGTATGTGACTTTTTTTCTCTCTCTGGATGCTTTTAATACTCTGTCCTTTTCCTTGATCTTTGCCATTTTAATTATTATGTATCTTGGTGTTGTCTTCCTTGGGTCCCTTGTGTTGGGAGATCTGTGCACTGCCATGGCCTGAGAGGCTGTCTCCTTCCTCCAGGCTCTGGGAATTTAACAAAAAGACTATCTTCTTGGGCTGGGAGAGCAGCTGCAGGCATGGTGTGACTCAAGTCATGAAGACCTACTGGGTTCCTCACTTGATGGCAGAGCAGAGGCAAAGCATGAGGAAAGGGGGAGGTGATGGTTCCCCCGGACCCAGGGCTGGAGAAACCTCAGCCGCATTTCCTTCACCAGGTAGAGGAGGGCTCGGACCTGCCCGACTCACCCCTTTCTGTAGCACCCCAACCGTTGCTTCACATGACCTGCACCTGAGCTTCAGTTTAGGTGATATGGGACAAAGGTTGTACCAAGATCACTGTGAGAGGCAGAGGGGCCAATGCAGGTGTCTGGCCAGTGCAGGTAACCCTTTCTGCACACTTGATGCTGTCCGTGGTTCCGTTTGGCTTTGTTGGACATAGAAGAATGACATCAAGCTCGTTGTCTTAAGGCAGAAGGAGCTGGGGATTTTTATTTGTTTGTTTTCATATTGCTGGGGAAAAGACCACCAAAATTTTCCATGTCGGCACTGTATTGAGTCAGGGGTCTTGACTGGGCTTCCTAACATGTTGAGAAGGTGCCAGGCAGGTGTGGGCTGGCACACTGGGTCTCTGAAGGCAAAGAGCAGAGTTGCAGCATTGGCCAAGAAGCAAGGAAAAACAGTCTCGAAAGACAAGGCAATCGTCAGAGTAAGACAGCTGTGACAGAAATGCCCGAGAGGGAATTTAAAATAACTATGATTAATACGTTAAGGGCTCTAGTGGAAAAAGTAGACCACATGTCAAAACAGACGGGTCTTGTCAACAGAGAGTTGGAAACTTTAAGAACCAATCAAAAGAAATGCTGGAAATTAAAATCACAGTAATAAAAAATAAAGAATGTCTTTGGAGGGTTCATCAGTAGTTGTAAAACAGCCCAAGAAAGAACCTGAATTGAAGATAGGGGAGTAGAGACTCCCTTTTATAACCTGCCTCCACTACACATGAAGCACCGTGGTGATTTGAAGGTGAACTGAGGTCAGTTTAAAATGGATGTTATGCTATATCAAGTTGAAAAGCTTCTGTACAGCAAATGACACCATCAGTACAACAAAAAGACATCCTACAGTATGGGAGAATATATTCATAAATGATGCATCTGAGAAGGGGTTGACATCCAAAATATATAAAGAACTCTCCCACCTTAACAAACAAAAAGCAAATAATCCAATTAAGAAATGGGCAAAGGACATGAATAGACACTTCTTTAAAGAAGAAATTCAGATGGCCAACAGGCACATGAAAAGATGCTCCACATTCCTAATCATCAGAGAAATGCAGATTAAAACCACAATGAGATATCACCTCACACCAGTGAGGATGGCCAACATCCAAAACACAAACAACAACAAATGTTGGCGAGGATGTGGAGAAAAGGGAACCCTCCTACACTGCTGGTGGGAATGCAAATTAGTTCAACCATTGTGGAAAGCAGTATGGAGGTTCCTCAAAAAACTCAAAATAGAAATACCATTTGACCCAGGAATCCCACTCATAAGAATTTACCCTAAGAATGCAGCAGCCCAGTTTCAAAAAGACAGATGCACCCCTATGTTTATTGCAGCACTATTTACAATAGCCAAGAAATGGAAGCAACCTAAGTGTCCATCAGTAGATGAATGGATAAAGAAGAGGTGGTACATATACACAATGGAATATTATTCAGCCATAAGAAGAAAACAAATCCTACCATTTGCAACAACATGGATGGAGCTAGAGGGTATTATGCTCAGTGAAATAAGCCAAGCCGAAAAAGACAAGTACCAAATGATTTCACTCATATGTGGAGTATAAGAACAAAGAAAAAAACTGAAGGAACAAAACAGCAGCAGACTCACAAAACCCAAGAACGGACTAATACTTACCAAAGGGAAAGGGACTGGGGTATCAGGGTGGGAAGGGAGGGATAAGAGGGTAAAAGGGACATTACGATTAGCAGACGTAAGGTAGGGGGGGCACGGGGAGGGCTGTACAACTCAGAGAAGACAAGTAGTGACTCTATAGCATCTCACTACGCTGATGGACAGTGACTGTAATGGGGTTGGTGGGGGGGGACCTGATGAAGGGGGTAGTTTAACTACCATAATATTGCACATGTAATTGTAGGTTAAAGATACCAAAATAAATTGTAAATAAATTAAAAATAAATAAATAAATAAAAATAAATAAAATGCAAAAAGAAAAAAAAATGGATATCATGAACTCCAGGGCAACCCCTAAAATAATTTATAAAAGAAGTATGACTGGAAAACCAGAAAGTGCTGGAAGGTGGGGGAGAGAAGCAAAAAACAAATGAAACAAATAAAAAACAAATACAAACAAGGTAGATATGAACCCAGATATATCGATGATCACTTAAATGTGAACGTCTAAATATACCAATTAAAATAAACAGTGTCAGAGTGGATAGGAAAGCAAGACACATCTACATGTGGTCGACAAGAAATACACTTTAAATAGAAAGACCAGATTGGAAAGAAAATAAAGGGATAGAGAAAGAAATACCAGGCTGACACCAATCAAAAGGAAGCTGAAGCAGCTATATTAATTTCTGACAAAGCAGGCCTTGGAACACAGACATTGATCAGGGATGCAGAGGGGCATTACGTAATGAGAAGGGGATCGATTTTCCAAGAAATGTGGCAATGCTGGTTGTGTATATGCCTAACAAGAGCTTTAAAAAGGTAAAAACTGAGCACTGGAGAGAAAATAGATAAACCTCCCATTATACTTGGAGACTTCAACATCCCTCTCTCAGTAATTGATAGATCAGGCAGGCAGGAAATCAGTACGGACACTGATGATCTGAATAGCACCATCAGTCAGCTTGATCTAGTTAAAATTTATGGACGGCTCCATCAGCCATAGCAGAATGCACATTCTTCGCAAGTTCACATGGAATATTCACCAAGATAGACCACATTCTGAGCTATAAATGAACATATTTAAAATAATAGAAATCATCTCATGTATGCTTTCAGGCTGCAGTGGACTTAATCTAGCTACCAATAACAAAAATATAGGTGGAAAATTCTCAAATAGTAATTAAACAATACACTTATAAATAACCTGTGGAACAAAAAAGATTCAAGGGAAACTAAAAAATATTTTGAACTAAATGAAAATTGTTTAAAAATTATCAAAATTTGTGGATGCATGAAAGCAGTGTTTAGAGGGAAATTAAGTGCATATTAATATATGCACTTAACTTCTTTTTAATAAAAGAAGAAAGATCAAAAGCCAATAACCTTGGCTCCCACCTGAATAAGCTAGAGGGAAAAGAGCAAAATAAGCTTAAAGCAGACTTATTAATAAATTCTCATAAAAATTAGGGCAGAATCATGAATTGAAAACAGGAAACTAACAGAGAAAAATCAATGAAACAAAAATCTGGTTCTTTAAAAATATCAGCAATATTGATAAACCCCTAGCCAGGCTAACCAAGAAAAAAAGAGAAAATAAAATTGCTGATATCAGAAACGAAAAAGGGGTCATTTATTATCCATCTTTCTCTACCTCCTTCTCATCAGGGCACTAATCCCATCACAGGGGCCCCATCCTCATGACCTCACCCAGCAATGACCACCGCCCACAGGTCCCACCTCCAAACACCATCCCACTGTGGGCTGGGGCGTCAACACAGTGCATTTTTGAAAAACACAAACATTCAGGCCATAACAAAGCACATGAAAAGATGTGCACTATCATTTTTGTCAGGGAAATGCAAGTGAAAACAGTATAACACCTATGCACACCTGTTTGAGTGGCTGAAATCCAGAAATGACCACCCAAAGCTGGCGAGGACATGGAACGACAGGACTTTCATTCTTTGCTGGTGGGAAAGCAAAATGGTGCGGCTGCTTCTTACAAAGCTGAGGGTGGTCTTACCTTACGATCCTACAGTGGCCCTCCGTGTCTTTACTCAAATGATTAAAAATCTTATGTCCACACAGAAAGCCACAAGCGACTGTTTATAGCAGCTTTACTCATAATCACCCAAAACTGGAAGCAACAAAAAAAGTTCCTCATAGCAAATGGATAAGCGGACATACATCAGTTCCAAAGGACGCTATCCGGCAATAAACAGGAAAAATCTATCAAGCGAGGAAAAGACAAAGATGATCTTAACTGCATATTGCTGAGTGAAAGACGGAACCATGAAGATGGAAGAAAATGCCTTCTGCACAACAAAGGGAAGTGTCAGAAACTGCCTGCTGGGTGGGGGAGAAGATTGGCAAACTGTATATCTGATGAGAACTTAATATCCCAAATACATAAGGAACTCCTGCCACTTGACAGCAAAAAACCAAATAACCAGGTTAAAAAATGGATGTAGGACCTGAGGGGACCTTTCTCCAAAGACATACAGATGGCCAACAGGCACATGAAAAGATGCTCCACCATCACTCACCATCAGGGAAATGCAAATCTAAACCTCGGTGAGATACCACCTCACACCTGTTAGGATGGCCACTATAAAAAAGAAAGGTAAGTGTGTCAGTGAGGATGAGGAAATATCGGGGCCTTTGTGCACGGCTGGTGGGCATTTGAAATGGTGCAGCCCTGGCAGAAAACAGCGTGGAGTTTCCTCAAAAAGTTAAAAATAAAATTACCATGTGATCCAGCAATCCCACTTCTGGATATTTTTACAAAAAGATTAAAACCAGGATCTTGAAGAGCTATCTGTACGCCTACGCTCGAAGCAGCCTTATTTGAAATTGCTCAGACATGGGAACGACCTGAATGTCTTCAACAGACGAGTGGATAAAGAAAAGATGGTGTATGCCACGGAATACTACTCAGCCGTAAAGAAGAAGGCTGAGAGGAAAATCCTGCCGTTCTGACACATGCATGCACCTTGATAACATTACAGTAAGTGAAATTGGTTCGTCACAGAAGCCCAGGTACTGTGAATTGTCTACAACGGTCAGATTCACAGAGGCAGAGGAGGTTGGTGTTCCCAGGGCCTGGAAGAAGGGGAGTGGGCAGCTGTGTTCAACAGATATGAAGTTTCAGTTAAACAGGATGAGTAAGTCCTGGAGATCTGTACAACCTGGGCCTCTCATTAACAATACTGTATTGTGCATTAAAATTCAGTTAAGAGGAGCACGCTCATGCCATCTGCTCAAGGAAAAAAAAGGAGAAAATACCCATCACATATCAGTGCCGTGGGTTGTTTTTTGTTTTTAAAGAAATCTTAAATCTCTACCATTTTATCTCCTTTCCTGACCCAGCCACAGTGTGAATAACTGGAGACATGGACCCCCAGTTCCACTGGTCCTGGAGTGGGGGGGGGGGACATTTAAGACAAGCATGGCCGCATTCCAACATCATCCTGAATGGCTTGGTCAGAGGGCTTCTGCCTGTCTGGGGTGCCGCTTGGGTAGCGGCCAGTTCCCAGGACGACTTTGGCTATTTGCTCTGAGAGTGGCTCTCAGCCAGCCCACAGCATTCCAGAAGCATCTTCTCAAAATGCAAATCGAGGGGTCCCCAGGCAGCCTGAGGATTGGAAGAACCGCCAGGCCAGGGAGTTGGCGGGGCTGTCTCAACTTCTCTTCTGTCCCTTTCATGTCCCATGGAGGGAGAAAGGGACACCATAAATCCCATTGACTGGAGGCGGGGGCCAGGCCCCTGGAAGGCTGGGACCGGCGAGTCCCGTTTCAACAAGAGGGCCGTGAACGCAGGACACACTTCTGTGTGCCTGGCGCGCAGCAAGGTGCAGGGTACTTGCCGTGCACACACAGGCCCTGCGCTGGGAAAGACAAAATCAAAGCGGGTGGAGCCATTTGCTCAGTACCTACTTTCCTCCTGACGGCCTTTTACCACAGTGCCTGTTACTAGCACAATAACCCCATTGAGTATTCATGTCCCCATTAGGGAAGCCCAAGGCTTGGAATGTTCTGGAACATGCGCAAGGCCTCAGGGCTGGTCGGCGGCGGTCCCTCCTTCAGACCTGGGATGGCAGACTGTTTCCACCATGGCAGCCAGGGGATCTCAGCCAGCGGGGAAGGGGGAGACACTCTGCCCCGCACCCCAGGGACATTTGGCAAAATCTGGAGACACTGAAGATTGCCACAACTGGGAGGTGCTTCTGGCACCCAGTGGGCCGAGGCCAGGAGCTGCTGAGCACCCCCCAGCCCAGAGGAGGACCCGGCCCCACCTGCCAGGAGTGCCGAGCTGAGAAACCGCCTTACAGCTTCGTATCTGCTTAGGTGTCTCTGAAAGCTTGGTGAGCAATATTCACAAAGGAAGCCAGAGAAGAGGCTTCCTAAGGGTGGGCAGCCATTCTGGGGAAGCGTGTCCCCTCAGTGGTACCCAGTGCCGCCCAGCGGACAGACTCAGGCAGCTGCTCCTGCCACTGCCCGAAAGGCCTTGTTTTATGGCCATGGAGACCAGCTGCTGGGTCCAGGGTTGGGGACTGGGGAGTGGAGGTGAGTCATGCTCGTAGGGCTTCTGCCTCGTCAGAGTCACAGTTGAGATGGGCAAAGGGGTCCCCCTCAGAAGCTGGGTCCAGGTCCCGACCCCTGGGACCCGTGAGTGTGACCTTACTGAGGGAAAGTGTCTTATGGAATTACATGCAGGACTTTGAAATGAGATGATCCTGCATCACCTGGGTGGGGCCTAAATCCAGTGACCAATGTCCTTGTGAGAGACAGAAGAGGAGAACGCAGACACATCACAGAGGCAGAGGCCGGAGGGACACCTGGAGCCCCGGGAGCTGGAGGAGGCGGGTGTGCCCTCCCCCAGGGCCCCCGGAGGGAGCACCCCACAGATACCTTGATTTCAGACTTTGGTCTCCAAACTGTGAGACAATAAATGTCTATTATTTGAAGCTGCCCTGTTTGTGGTGAGCTGGGACAAAACTAAGGCAACGGTTTTTGCCTTTTGCTTTCATGTCCGTGAAGGAATCCGCCCCTGGCCGCAAGGACTGAGATGCACTAATGAACCTGTGGATCTGGGGTCTTGGGTCCCAAATCCTCAGCCATTGGCTGGAAGAAACCAGGTCCCTGTCCAATACACCAAAGGAATAGATGTGTCTTTACTAACAAGCTGAAGGTAGAGAGTGTTGGCAGAAAGCACGCAGATCAAGGAGTGACATAAAAACACTGAGTTTTGTTTTGTAAGAACAAAGCATAAGCGTGAGCTACCCAATACAAATTGCAGGATTTCTGTGATTACTCACGTGAGTTCAAGGCTCTTATATTTAAAACTGGCATCATACAATTACAAAGGTGAATGGTGAAATTCATGCTGATGCCTGAAATATAAATTTTTTCTTTGCATACGATGACATGAAATTGCAAATTAAAAATACAGGACAAGTCAAGAGAGAGAGGCTGTGGAAATAAGGAAAAGCTTTATATTTTAGTACCTTTAACGGCACTTTATTCCTGCCTTTGGACAGGCGGCCCTGCATTGTCACTTTGGACTGGGCAAAACTATGTAGTGGGGTCTCCCAGCTGTGGGACAAAACCCTGTCCCCACGGCAACTGGATCCCCCAAAAGGCTGCTCCAGCAGAGGGGAGCCTCAGCGCTGATGGGCTTCCAGCGGGTCACATGCCCGCCGCTGCCCAGTCTCAGTGGCGAGCCCCATGAAAGCCCACCCCAGCTGGGGCATGGTCAGTCCCCCCAGCCCAGGCCTGCCCCATAGAGGGGTGGCTCCCAAAGAAGATCTGGGTGCAGTGGGGACCTGGGAAATAGATGCTGGGCGGCAGCCGGTGAATGTCCACATGTGCTCTGCTCAGACCTTTGGGTTGCCTTGGAGAATTGCCATGTTGATTAATTATACATCCAACCATTTGGTTACCGTCCGTCTCCCTGGTGAGCTCTGACAGCGCAGAGACATGCCTTCCTGGGCCGCTGAGGAGTCCACGGGTGGGGAGTGGTGCCTGGGGAGCAGGAAGCCTCTGTCCCTGCCTTTGGAGCACAGAATGAATGACAGAGGTCAGGATGCTCAGTCAAGGTCACGAGAAGGGCCGACACCCAGGTCTCCTAACCAGCAGTCTATCATATTTTCTCTGTACGGCTTTACTCAACTCTGCTTCGGCCTTGTAGATGATTCTACCAGCGCTCATTTTCATTCCACATAAGCACGTCTGTCCTCCACGTTGGTGGCATCAATTTATCTGACTTGGCTGGAGGTGGGGAGGGCATATACACAGAGGTTGGACTGTGACTCCTCCAGCAGGTGCTTTAAAGGCTTGGTAAAGTTGACTCTGTAGCAGAAAGTCACCCCGGAGCTGTGGTCGGATATCAGGCAAATAGATGGAAAAACACGGAGTAATTAAGCCCTCTTCAGGTCGCTTCAGAAATTAGTCAATGACAATCAAAAATGACTCATTTGCCAGCTAATGTGACACGCAAAGGGAGAAGGGGGCTGATTTCCAGCGTATTGTTCATTACCCACCGTGAAAGGCGGGGGTGTGAGGTCCCTCCATTTCCGGCCAGGATTACCATCTGCAGGTGCACGAACGTCCCACTCTGGTTCCCGGCATCCTCTGGTCAATGCGAGGGCCCTGAGTGAGCAGCTGTCAGTGGCTGGGGCAGGAAGGGGAGAGAGAGCCTCCCACCTCCATGAGCTCTACTTGTGGGCTGCTTGGGGACGTTCCCACTTGCTCATGGAGCCCCAACACAGAGGGACTGTGCTCCTCTGCACCCAGACCCAGCCCTGCAAAGATGTGCCAGGGCAGCTACTGGCAGGGGGTGAAGATGGCTTCTGGCCGTTCTGCACTCAGAGCTGATAACCTGGTTTGGTTATGTAAACACCCAAGGATGAAGGAAGCTCTGAGGTGTGCAGGCCCAGCCCTCCGGAAACATGGGGCCATCGCAAAGCTGTGGAAGATTCTGGCAGTGCTGTGGTAGGGGTCCAACTGTAGACTCCAGGCAGAGAGAACTGGGTTTGAACCCAGACTACTGCATGCCAGGTCATACCACCACCCAGACAAGGGGACTGAGTCTCAGTGAGCAGTCACAGAACGACGCCTCATGACTGGTGGGCTCTCCTCTTCCACGAGCCTATTTTCTGAGTATTTCCTGTGATCTCTACAGGCTGCAAGGCCAGAGCCAACCCACTCACTTCCTTCCACCCAACCCAGAAGAAAGGGGCAGGGGCTTCAGATGTGTGCAAATTTGTCAGCACTCTGCCGTCAAGAGTGGGGGCCTGATTCCCGTCCCCTGAAGAGCAGTCGTCTCAGTGACTTGCTTGTAACGTGCAGAACATGGCAAACATGATGTGGGGCTGCAGGAAGCTGCCGGGCACCCGGGCCGCACGGAGAAGACACAGGACGGAGGTCTGGCCAGCAGCCAGCATCAGCCACCAGCCACCAGCCACGTGAGGAGGGGGATGCTGATGAATCCCCCGCAGGGCTGCCTGCTGGCTGCAGCCACACGAGGGGCCCCCTGGCGGAGCCCAGTCACCCACTGTGACGCAAGAAAGAGAAAAACAAATGATGTTTTAAGCCATCACTTTCTGGGGTGGCTGCTTGCCCAGTAACAGATCACTAGAACACAGAACACGGTCCTAACGTGAGGTCCCAGACCCGGCAGCCCTTGGAGCTGACGCACAAAGAGGGGCCACCATCGACGGTGTCCACAGCCACTGCTGCTGACCAGGGGCCGAGCGAAGGCGCCCTCTGCCCGTGGAGCCGCTTTCCAGAGCCTGTGTCAGCACGTGACCTTCAAAGTTTTGTGGGGAGGGTCGTCATGTTGCAAACAAGTGTTTGCCTCCCAATCAAGTGTGGCAGGGGTTGTGGGGCAGTGACCTCCCTGCAGAGCACACCGCCTTCCAGCACATTCTCTACTATCCTTTGCAGTCATACCTGTAAGCTGAGGTCCGGCCTTTCTTCAGGCATCAGCTCACAATGCTGCCCAAACGCTGCACAAAAGAGCAGATTCGGTAACTGCTGCCTCTCCTTGCGTCTGGAGGAATCGAGTCTGGAGAGAGGCTGTTGAGCTGTCTCGTTAGCTCCCCTCTCTGGAACACAGGCTGCCCCCTTCTCGGGATGGTGACCGACAGTTCATGGAGGAGTTTCTGCTGTCCCTGGTCCCTGGGAGCCCCGGGCTGGCCCATTTACATGGTAACCCGTCTGTTCTCCCCAAATGGGTCGTTGTGATTTTCTTGTAGTTTCCTGATCCCCCCTTGATCCTTCATTGAAAGAAAATAGTCCATGTTGTCTCAGCACTGCTGTCCTGTGTTGAGGCTGTGTTCATTCATTCTGAGTTCTGTTTCTGCTCTGACCCCAAAGTGCATGGTCTGGGAAAACATCCCTCCCGCCTGCTGAATCTGCCTGAAAATTCTTCCTCTGGGAGGCAAACATTACCAGGGCCCCACTGATGGGCACGGAGTTTCTCAGCCCAAACTGGGGCCCTCACAGACCCGGGCTCCCCCTGCTGGGAGGCGGGTCCAGCTTGGCTCTGGTGACTGGCCCGGGTCAGCCCCCACCAAGGAGAACTGCCCTGGACACAATCGTGAGCGGCGAGTACTTCCCAGGGGTCCCCGCCCCCTCCGGTTCATAGTGTCTTCCCAGCCCTCTGCCCCTCACCTCCCTCTGCTGCCCGGTGTACTGTGAGCCCACAATAAGGGGGCAGCCTGGCCGTGCTCCTTCCAGAAGCTCCAGGGCAGGAAACTTGCAGTGGTGGCCGGCAATCCCTGGTGTCCTGGGCTTGCAGGCGCATTGCTCCAACCTCTGCCTCTGTGTCGACACTGAGGGTGACTTGCGGTCAGAACTAAGAGAATCCATCCCTGGTGTTTTGAGCCAGTTCGCGCTGACTTGCTAGTGGGCCATCAGACCAGATTTTCGTGGCACAATGGGGGACCCTTCTAGGGGCCCCCAGGCAGCAGAGGGCTGGGAAGACACTATGAATCAGAAGGTGGGGGGAACCCCTGGGAAGTACTCGCCGCTCATGATTGTGTCCAGGGCAGTTCTCCTTGGTGGGGGCTGACCCTGTCCAGTCACCAGAGCCAAGCTGGACCCACCTCTGGGCAGGGGAAGCCCGGGTCTGCGGGGGCCCTAGTTTCAGCTGAGAAATTCTGTGCCCATCAGTGGGGCCCTGTCAGTGTCTGCCTCCCAGAGGAAGAATTTTCAGGCAGATTCAGCAGGCGGGAGGGATGTTTTCCCAGGCCATGCACTTTGGGGTCAGAGCAGAAACAGAACTCTTCTCCCACCAGGTGACTCAGAATGAATGAACACAGCCTCCCCACTGCATCTCTGTCTTTCCCGGTTCTTTGGAGGACGCCCACCATTGGATTCAGAGCCCTCACTGAAACCAAGATGATCTATCTCATCTTGAGATGCTAAACTTAATTACATCTGCAAAGATCCTATTTTAAATAAGGTCACCTTCACAGGTTCTGGGGTAAGGATGTGGACATATATTTGGGGGGACACTGTCTAGGCTACTATGTGCACTTCCCATAATCCCTCCTTCCTTCCCGGTCTACTTTGTGATAGATAATGTAGGAACCAATTCCTAACAGGATGAAGTCTTCCTCAACAAGAGGGGTGTGGACATGCTGATGCTTCGTCAAAGAAATTTGATCCAACAGACACGCATACATTAGTGGTAGGCTGGTGTCTGGGCACGTAGGTCTGATCGGGCTTGGATTTGATCAGGGCAGCCCTGCAGGTGGTGTAGATGCACGCACTGCTGCATTTGTATGAAGGCATCACCTGTATTTATGGGGTGTCCTGCTTGGGGACTCAGACAAGAAGAATGGAGAGAAAGATGCAACATTTCTGGCTTTAAAGATGGAGGAGGGGCCCATGAGCCGAGAAATGGGGCGGCCTGTAGAAGCTGGGAAAGGCAAGGGAGTGAGTTTTTTCCTGGAGCTCCCAGAGGAACGTGGCCCTCCGATTTAGCCCAGGACAACCTCTGTGGGACTTCTGGGCTCCAAAACTGCAAGATACAAATCCGTATGGTTCGAGGCCACTAAAGGGTGCGTGCATTTGTTCCTGCAGCCGCAGGGACCTAGTACAGGCTGTGCCAGGATTCAGGACATGTTTGAAGTAGCCCTGAGGGGCGGGGTGACCACCTCCCAGGGAGGGCGGAAATTCCAGGTGGGCTCCTCGTTTGGGGAGGGGGTGAGAAGCTCTTCCTGCTACTCTCTCTGCACATTCCCAGGGCTCTGGCCTCTTGCCTTCCAGCAGCTGCTGCCTCCTCGCTGGCTCAGACTTCTCGCTGGGCCTTCAGAACCTGGGTAGAAGTAATATGCCCAGCCAGCACTCTTAAATTCTTCATGAAAATAACCATGTGGCTTCTGTTTTCCAACTGGACCCAGTGCTGCATCATCTTAAGGCCCACAGGCTGCATGTTCACGGAGGCTACCAGGAAGGGGTTCATTCCATTGGGCCCCTGGGGAAGAGGCCAGTCCTGCCTGGCATCCTGTGATGCCTAACACGCGTGTCCTTCAGACCAGCCCCGCCCTCCTCTACAAGCCTGCCCTGCACATTTCCCAGCCGGGCTCGCTGTAGAGGCCACGCTGTGCTTGAAGCTGCTGAGCCCACAGGATGGCCAGCAATGGAGGAGGCAACAGCCCAAACCCAGGCCTTCACTGCCAGTGCCCCCAGCACCAGCCCTATCTCCCCCCAACAGGGACCCTTGTCAAGAGCGGAGCCCTGGGGACGCCGCCCGATGCTGGTTGACAGATGTGGAGCAAAGCTCTCATCTTGGCCAGTACAGTCGTTCTACAAGGCTGAGAACAGAGGCCTAACATGTCCTTGGGAATATTCTCTAGGTCTCTGGAGAAAATGCACACACTTTCTGAGAAGGCGGGCCTCTCCGAAAGGCTGCTGAGGCAGACAAGCCCCAAATCTTTGCTCATGCCTCATCTGCGTTTCCTCTAGAACCTTCCTGGGGTGGCACTGTCAGGACTCATGTCTTTCAGCTCCTGGGGGCATCTGGGCCTGTCCCTCCGAGGTCATCAGGAGCCCCTGCCTCCCTCCCGGGTTAGTGGACAGCACTTGGTTGCTAGGGTCTCGCAGATGCTATGTGGGGACCCGGGGCCGCCTGCTTAGCCAGCCGGAGAGAGACTGAGATGTTGCTTTTCTGCTTTTCTCTGGTCCCTAGGAATCTGAACTCATGCAAGATGTTCTTTTTGGGTGGAAAAAGAAAAATCTTCATTGATCATTGAGTCTGTGTGGCAGAACAGGCAAAATGGTGAAAGATAACATTTCTCCTGTTTTTTTATCTGTGCCGTGTGGCCACTTCTCCCTCCTTGTTGTTTGGTTTTCCTGTGTGACAAGCGATGCGCACATCTTATTCTGTGGCCTCCCCTCTAGAGGGTCATAGCAGAGGCTAGCTTGTCTGGCAGCCCTGCTGTGTGCACATTTTATCCCCTTTCTTCCATTTCCCCAGCACAGCCTGTTTTAGTGTCCTGGGGCAGCTGTATCAAAGGACCACAAATTCAGTGACTTGAAACAGCAGAAACTGATTCTCTCACACTGGAGGCTGGAAGTTAAAAATCAAGGTGCTGCCTTAACAAACAAAAAGCAAATAATCCAATTAAGAAATGGGCAGAGGACATGAATAGACACTTCTCTAAAGAAGAAATTCAGGTGGCCAACAGGCACATGAAAAGATGCTCCATATCACTAATCATCAGAGAAATGCAGATTAAAACCACAATGAGATATCACCTCACACCAGTGAGGATGGCCAACATCCAAAACACAAACAACAACAAATGTTGGCAAGGATGTGGAGAAAAGGGAACCCTCCTACACTGCTGGTGGGAATGCAAATTAGTTCAACCATTGTGGAAAGCAGTATGGAGGTTCCTCAAAAAACGCAAAATAGAAATATCATTTGACCCAGGAATCCCACTCCTAGAAATTTACCCTAAGAATGCAGCAGCCCAGTTTGAAAAAGACATATGCACCCCTGTTTATTGCAGCACTATTTATAATAGCCAAGAAATGGAAGCAACCTAAGTATCCATCAGTAGATGAATGGATAAAGAAGAGGTGGTACATATACACAATGGAATATTATTCAGCCATAAGAAGAAAACAAATCCTATCATTTTCAACAACATGCATGGAGCTAGAGGGTATTATGCTCAGTGAAATAAGCCAAGTGGAAAAAGACAAGTTTCAAATGATCTCACTCATATGTGGAGTATAAGAACAAAGAAAAAAAAAACTGAAAGAACAGAACAGCCACAGATTCACAGAACCCAAGAATGGACTAACAGTTACCAAAGGGAAAGGGACTGGGGAGGATGGGTGGGAAGGGAGGGATAAGGGGGAAAAAGGGGCATTACGACTAGCAGATGTAATGTGGGGGGGGCACGGGGAGGGCTGTACAACTCAGAGAAGACAAGTAGTGACTCTATAGCATCTCACTACGCTGATGGGCAGTGACTGTAATGGGGTTGGTGGGGGGGACCTGATGAAGTGGGGAGTCTAGTAACCATAATGTTGCACATGTAATTGTAGATTAATGATACCAAAAAATAAAAAATAAAAAAACAATCAAGCTGCGGGCAGGGCTGTCTCCTCTGGAATCTGGGAGGGAGCAGCCCTTCTAGGACCCTCTTTGGATTCGGGGACAGCTGGCAACCCTTGCTATCTTTTGGCCGATACACGCATCCCTCCAGTCTCGGCCCCACCCTCTCCTCTGTGACTCCTCTCCTCTCCTCTCCTCTCTGAGGACACTGGTCCCTGGATTTAGGGCATTCTCCTGGCACTGAGATTCTGGCCTTGAGCGTTGTGTTGACAATTGAGAAGGACACTTTTGGAATCCCACGATCCAGTTGCATTCAGATCTGTCCTTCAACAGTCCTGTGTTGCATCCCCCAGTCTTGCGACCAGGCTCTGAGCCCCAGACATGACTGGCGGCCCTGACAGTGTCCAGCCTGCCAGCTGAGTGCCCGCACCCTCTTGCTCATCACTGGATGAAGGAGCAGCTGAGTGACTGTAAGAAGCCTGTGAAGTCTAAGGTTGCAGACCTGCCTGGGCAGTTGGCATGGGCACCTGGATGGAGACAGCTGCGTTCCCTCTCCAGCATACCCAGTGTCCGAGGCCCATCCATGACCGCACCTGAAGGCCAGGTGCCCAGCTTGCCACACCCTGCAGCAGGGACAGGAGGGAGGGGACCCGGGAAGACTGTGGACCTGACCTTCACGTGCACGTGGGGGGCTCCTGTTAACTCTGCTTTTAATTACAAGTCACCTGTTTTCCTCCTGTTTCAGTGACAGATGGAGGGGCTGGCACTTTAAGGCAAACCCATAAAGGGGAAAAGGCAAGCCAGATCGACAGTTAACAGAAGGGAAGATGCAATGATGCACACATACATGAAGAGCTGCTCGACTCCCCCAGTAACCAGAGGAATGCAAGTTAAATCCCAGGGATTCCCTCTACACCGAAACCTCTACAAGGATTTGGCTAAGGCCAGGCATGGGCAAAATAGTGGTGAGGCAGGAGCCTACAAGACCAAGGTGGGGGGCAGAGCCGGAATGTGTCAGTCTGGAAAAGATTTGCAGGACCATGAAGGTCTGCGGTCCAGTGATCAGGCTTACAAAGGCCCATGAGAAACCCTCCCTGCATCCTCCCCAGCAGGACACGGGCTCAGGATGCACCCAGCACTGAAGTGAGGGCGTGGGGCAGCCGGCATCAGCAGGCAGAGGCTGGGTTAGTACAACGCTGTGGAATGTTTACGTTTTATAACATAGGTCCACCACACAGGAGTCTGACTCCATGGAGCAGGTGTGCACACAGCAACGCAGAGACAGCTCAAAACAACAGTGAGTGCACCCACTCCTTGAGGACCGCCACTGTCAAAAAGGCAGGAAGGGACAAGTGTTGACCGGCATGTGCAGAAATTGAAAACTTACGCACGGTTGGTAGGAATGTAAAATGGTGCAGCCATGAAGGAGAACAGCATGGCGGTGCCTCAAAAAATTAAACATAGAGCTACCATGTGATCCAGGGTATACACTCAAAAGAAGTGAAAGCAGTCTCAAAAAGATATTTGCACACTCATGTGTACACACCAGCATTGTTCATAGTAGCTAGAACATGGAAGAGCCTACGTGTCCACCACTAAGGAATGGATAAACAAAACACGGTCCATCCACACAGCAGAATATTGTTCAGTCTTGAAAAGGAGGGAAAATCTGACATATGCTACAGCATGGATGAACCTTGAGGACATGATGCTGAATAAAATAAGCCAGTAACAGAAGGACAAACTTATTTGCAGTCCTTGGAGTCATCAGATTCAGAGACAAAATGTAGGGTGGTGGGTGCCTGGGGCTGGGCGGAGCAGGAGGGGGGTTAATGGTTAGTGGGGACAGAACTTCAGTTTGGGAAGATGGAAAGTTCTGGAGGTGGTGGGGGGATGGCTGCACAATAGTGTGAATATGCTCAATGTCACTGAGTGTACACTTTAAAATGGCTTAAATGGTAAATTGTATGTTCTATGTATTTTACCACAATTTTCAAAAAAAACACCACCAACCACCAAAATAGCAGTAAGTGAAAAATGATGTGCATCACATATGTGCCCTGGAAAAATAAGGAATCATCCCACCTGGTCAGAGAGTCAGCTTCCAGGGCAGGGGAGGGGCTCAGGCCGGGCGCCCCCTGTTCTGAGCAGCCAGGGTGGTCACCTGCTAGCAGAACATGAATTTACTCCTGTGTCTCTGTTTTCACGTCTTATTTTTACAACTGCATGGAGGGGACCGTGAAGGCAGGGAGGAGGGTCTATGGATTTCCTACTGAGCCTTGGATTTCCTACTGAGGCTCAAAAACCAAAAATGTGTGGCAGACACCTGTGGCTTTGAGTGGTGTCTCCTTTTTTTCTAGAAAGAGCACCTCATTCCTTCCTAGAAAATCGGACCATCCTCATCCTCCTTGCTGTGGTTCCCGTGGGCCTGACCTTAACCTGGAAGCAGGAGGCACACAGCCCTGGCGTGGCCTAGGGGCCACCGGAGCCTCTTAACAGTGCTTGTTCAGAGATGGGCAGGCACCCAAGCTGATCGTGCTTAAGTGCCCGAGGTACTCAGGGATCATGTCAGAGTACTGGCAAAGAGGGGCATTCTTTCCACGGGGGCCACCGAAGGGATGCATCAGCTAGCGCATGTTATGTTAGGCTGCGTAACTGTTATAGACTGAACTGTGCCCCCCTAATTCCTATGCTGAACCCCTAGCCCCCTGTGTAACTTGGAGATATTTGGAGATATGGCCTCTAAGGAGGTCATTAAAGCTAAATGAGGTTAAAAAGGTGGCTGCTTATGCAGTAGAACTGCTGGCCTTGGAGGAAGAGGAGAGAGATCTCTGTCTGCGCCACACGAGGATGCAGTGAGTTGGTGGCCACCTGGCAGCCAAGAAGACAACCCTCACCATAAACCAAATCAGAAGGTACCTTGATCTTAGACTTTCTAGCCTCCAGAACTACAGGAAACAAGTTTCTTTGGTGTAAGCCATCCCATCTGCAGTATTTTGCTATGGCAGCACCAGGCTGACAGAGAGGAACTAAAATAAAGACACCAGCATCCGGGAGTTTATGGCAGCACAGGTCCACTTCTCACTCTCGTCCATGTCCAGTATGTATTGGCTGGAGCTCTGCACCACGTCTGCTTCATTTTAGGTGTGAGGCTGATGGAGCAGCCTCTGTCTGCTGGTCTTGGGACACACGGGTCTCATGGCAATGAGAAGACGGTGATGGCAGGACCAAACGGTGGTCCCCTCTGCTCACATTTCCCCACCAGGGCCCATCACGGTCAGGCCTAATGCTGGTGGGGCAGGGGGACGGGCCAGTGGGAGGGCGACAGACATGTTCACATGCATACAATCTGTCCTATGCAAGCCCTCTCTGTTGGCAGCCAGCTGAACAGCACGAGAGAAGGCTGATATTGGAGGTCATCAGAGGGAAGCAAGAGACAGAAAGGCTTAGCCCGACTCCCGATATATCTGGATTTTCCTGATTCGTGAATCAGTGAATTGCTCTTTTTTCTTACTAAGCCAATTAAGGTGAGTTCCCTGCCCCCAGGAATCTAGGAATTAAAAGGGTGCTGTCTAATATAAAGGGCTCCATAGACCTTTCTCCCAAAGCAAGGGCACAGTGTTTTTCAATTTTTAAAAATTGTATGGGTGGCTGAGTCCAGTTCAGCTCAGCCGGGGTCACAGGTGGAAGCCCAGAGAGAAGCCATGTGGCCTCACCTGGCCTGAGAAGGTGGCAGCAGGGATGGTCCCGGGCGCTCCTGGTAAGTGTGTCACAGCTGCAAGTCCGTGGCCTTTGCGGGAGGGAGGAGGGTTTCTGGCACTTGCTGCTTCCCTTGGTGTAAATGCTCCCATGACAGGCAGTTTTAGGTACCATGGTGTATTGGGGCTTTCCAGAGCAATAGAGCCAATAGGATAGATACCCTGTCTGTACATATGATTAATTACTAGGAACTGTCTCATGTGGATGCTGGCTCCCACAGCCCAGCCAGGCTGCCACAGATTAGCCATCATGCAGGGTGACATCACTGATGGCAGAGCTGGGGAAAAATGGGCACAGTGGATGCTCTGGAGCCAGAGCCAGCCTCGGGGGTGCACCGCAGGCCCGGGTGATCTGTGTCCTCCCACCCGGAGCCTGTTCCTCTGTGCTTCCCAGGCTCTGCACATTCTTGCACAGACCTCTGGGTCCGGTGGGACTTTCTCATGGACGCCGTCCCGCATCTCTGAACAATCCAGCCCTGTTTTATTGTTTGTTGGGTAAACAAGCTGGATTATGAAGAAGCACCTCCTTCTTCCTGATTCTTGTGCCAGACAACCAACCCGACCAGCCAGGCCTGCTCCGAGCCAGGCGGCTGGCATCCCATTCGCTTTGACAGCACCTCTTTTCAAAAGGAGCCTGGGACACTGGCAAGTGGACCCCCTAGAAGGTCCTGCTCCATAATCGGCTGCCCCCTTTCTGCTCAATGAGATCAGGAAATCCCTTTAGAAAGTCAGTTTCACTCAACCCTTACTGAACATGTTTATTCGACACAGAGCAACTGAGGACTTTGCCATGCCCGGCCCTGGACCTGGTGGTGGGGACATCGCCTCTTCATGAGTCTAGGTGGGGAGAGGGACCCCAGCCGGGTAAGGCCAGCCCCACCATCAACTGAGCGATGGTAGAAATGGGGGATGCGTGGTGCCCCGGCCTTGGATGTCATGCCGCCTTGGAACAAGGAGATCTGCCTGGAGGGGACAGTGTCCCAGAGGAGGCTTGAGGACCCACACCATTGGAATTGCCCAGGAGATATGGGAATGACAGACAGGACACTCCAGGGTGTCTGTGGGTCCCCCAGGGCTTTGAGTGTCAGCCTGAAGGGGCCCGCTGACCTTTCTCCCTTGTCCCCCACCCTGGGGATTGGTGCTGCCACAGCGAGGGCTCCGGGGCAGGCATGGGTCGCTGTTGGAAGTGAGAGGCCTCACGTTTCCCTAATGGACCCAAAATGGCTCTGGGTCCCAGAGGGCCTCAGTTCAGGGGACCCTGGAGCTCCCGAATCCATTCCCATAGGGTGCGTCCTTTGGGAGGTGCTCAGACGCTGCTCTGTCCTGTCGGGAAAGCCCAGCATCCCATGGACCTGCATGCTCCACCCAGCACCCCCGGAGAACTGGGGGCTGCCTGAGGACCCTGCAGCTACCGCTGCGACAGTAACTCCACCCCGCCCACCCCTGGATTCCACAAGGCCCCGGACTGTGTGCAGGACAAAGGAGGTGTGTCCACGGTGGCCTCGCTCCCTCCCCGTGCCTGCCTTCCTGTGAACAAAGAGGCCATTGAGGGCTCCCGCTTCCGGAGCTGCTGGCCTGTTTGTCTTCCTCAAGGTGTAATTGGATGGAAGCTAGGGTGGCTCAGCGGGAGTAATGCCGTGATTACTGTGGGGCAAAAATGCGCCCCCTGAGTGATCCCCAAACAGCCTCACCAGGCAGGGAGCCCAGACTCCAAGGCAGCCCGGGAGTGGTGGGCTTTGCTTTAAGACTTCGAAGCCCCTTTAATTTTCAGGGAGTGTTTTTGTGGCTGAAGCCCAGCGAATGATAACCTTGACCCAAAATTTAAAATAAAATTATTGTGGGTGTTTCTCATGTAAATCACATCAGAGTCATCATTCATGTTGGGGTCAGACTGAGAGCCAGGCCTCGAGGTCATCCTGGGGTCCTCACCACCTAACGGTGAAGTGACTGCCAGGTGTCCGCCTGACCCACCCCTGCAACTCCCCCTGCTCGGTGGGCCTGGGACCTTTATCTAAAAGTTCAGGCCGTTTTCACTTGGTCTGCTGGCTTTCCAAGGATTCAAGCTCAGTCTTTTCCATGGATGATTTATCAAGCTTCCCCCCTGACAGCTGCAGCCAGTTCCGTCTGCCCAAGACATGGAACGGCTCCCATCCCAGGATCTCATTTCATGCTAAACAGCGCTCAGACTCAAATGTTATTATCCCCCATATATTCAGAATGGAAACAGGCTCAGAGGCACAGTGAGATCCCCAACATCACACAGCTGGCAAGTGGTGGGGCTGGGATTTCATCATTTTATAACTTTATTGATGTAGAAATGCCGTTCAACAGATTACCCATATTTAAATGTACGGTTTGGTAAGAGTTGACATATCTACACACCAAGGTTTCAGCCTCAGGGTTCTCGGCCTTGAGGCTGGAGGATTCTTTGTTCCAGGAAGGTGGGTGGCTGTCCTGTGCATGACAGTATGTTTACTGGCAGCCCTGGTGGCTTCTGCCTGCTAGCCCCCAGTCGCAGCCCCCAGGTGTGATGGCTAAAGTGTAGGCAGTGTCACATGAGGGGCAAGCCATCCCCCTTTGGCCCATGGTGTACATGCATGGAACATCAGCACAGACACATCCTTCATCCCCCGAGGTTCCCTCACGGCCCTGGGTGGGCCTCCTTCCCACCCACATGACCCTGATGCCAGGCAACTGCCCGTTCCCTGTCACTGTAGATTTTGCGGGAATTTTCTGGACCTTTATATAAATGGAATCATACATTATGGACTTTTGAAAAATATCTGGCTTTCACTCAGCATCATCATTTTCGACTGACCCAGATCATCGGGGCTGCACCCACAGCTCGCTCCTCTGTTCTCCTGAGTGGCCTCTGTGGCATGGGTGCACCACACTTTCCTTACCTGTTCACCTGCTGTCGGACGTCTTGGGTGGTTCCAGGGTTCGGCTGTTACCGAGCAAGCTGTTACAAGCTCTAGTGGACATGTGCTTTCATTTCCCTTGGGTGGACACCGGGCAGTGGGGTTCTGGGGCTTATGGCAGGGCTGTGCTTAGCTTTGTTAAGAAACTGCCATGTAGTTTTCCAAAGCAGCCACGGCTCTGACCCCAGTTTCCCCACCTTTGTGCTTTTTGGGCCCCACCCACTGGCTTCCCAGATCAGGATGGCAGACCCGAGTGGGTGGGATTCCTGGGTTCGGGAAGACCAACAGGATTATGGATCATCTAGGAAGTGCCAAGAGGAGACAGAAAGGCACAATGTAAGGGGCCGAAGACTTCACCTCCTCCTTGGGGTGGTGCCGGGGCCAACCAGGACTTGGCTGCCCCACTGGACACCCAACACTTAATTCCCCCTGGATGGTAAAACTGCCTTCTTGGAGCCTGGGGCCTCCCCTCCCCAGGACGGGTCACAGTCCATGGACAAATTAGCCAATTTCAGTGACTTAAGTCTTTCAAACTAGGAAAGATGCTCCCATATCTTCTTGGGAACATACTTCTTGGGTATCAGTTTTCACATGGCTGTTCCACACATCGATTTAGTGTCAAATTCTATTTATCTTTTTCCCCTTGGCTGCAGCCATGAATATTTGGGTCATAGAAATGAATACACAAGGAATATCCAGAAAACCTCACATGACCATTTATTTGTTTTCCATTTGCATGGCTTCAGGTCTTAACTGCAAATTCCACTAAAATGGAGAATTTTCATCTACAGGATAGACCTAGAAGGGCTGGAGAATTGACCAGATCTTTATAAAATGTTTTCCTTTTTTATAATCTTTTAATAAAGATTTAAAAATTGATCTAATGATACAATGGGTAATCCTGAATTCTTGCATTAAATGAGATTTCTTTTTTCAAAGCTAAATATGATCTTTTTGAATATGTAAACAAAGAAGGGTACAAAGACTTTATTTTTCTTATTTCTAGAAATATGGGGATTAAAATCTAATCCATAATTTTAATGAGAAACAGATTAATTCTGTGTAATACATTAAGAATTAGTCCTGGATATAATATTATTTTAGGTCACTGTGTCTGCTTACTCAGAGACTGGTTAAACTTCACTTTTTTGGCTTGTGGGTGAATCAAGGTCATTTGAAAATATGTTACTGGGAAATTTTTCTAAAATGACATCAAGAAACTATTATCTTTGATAAGTGAGGCCAGGGGTCACAGTAGGAGAAAGACTTACTTTTTTTCCATTGATTATCCCTTTTATAAGGTTTGGATTTTTAAAAATCATCTGTGTAATAATTTTATAATTTAGAAAGAATGTAAAGCATGATTGGTGAATATCACTCATAATTCTCAATATCGAGAGGCAAATATTGTTAAACTCTTGGTACATATTTTCACAAGTGAGTTCATATGTATTTATGCATGCATGCTTGTAAAGTTATAAATAAGTAATAAATAATAGTAAAAATCTTTTCAAAGTAGCCTTATTTTGGGCTACAACGTATTGGAAGCATTGTTCTGCATTAACAAATACACCTTAATGCTAAAGTTGAACGGATGTTTGGGTTCAGGCCTACTCAACATTCTAAGTATCTCAGTCAGCTTGTGTCCCAGTAACAAACAACCCCACAACATTAGTGGCTTTCCCATCCCGTGCTTACTCACAGGGCTGCAGGTTGGCTGTGGCTCTGCCAGCTCCCCGCCGGGCTCCCCTGGGCTGGGTGTAGGGCTGTGGGTTGGCTAAGCTTCAGGTCAGCTCCGCTCCATGGGTCTCTCACTCTGGGACTGAGACTAGAGGAGCAGTGGTACCTGGGATCGGTTTTCTCGTGGAGGACATGAGGTGAGTGTGGGCGCAGCACCCATGCTATGTTCCCACGGCCAGCTCAGGATGGTGGGTCCCACCCAGAGTCCACTGAACAAAGCAAGCCACACCAGCGGGGTGAGAAGTGCACCCCATCCATGTAAGGGTGGCAGGGTGGGTGAGTAGAGCAGCTATTTGCTGAACAACAAATACTCTGGAACACATTATGGAAAGAAAGAAAAAAGAAGTTGGGTTTCTGCTGAGTAAGCCAGTAACAGGAGCATTAGAAACCAAGCACCTGAACTGATATTTTGGTGTTGGACTGTAGTCCTTCAAATCTCACTCCATATTGTTTCTCAGACTTGCATGTGTGGTAGGGAGTAGAATGTAATTTATGCTCTTAATACTGACCATGTTAATAAGTAATACATACTTACTGTGAGCATTTAACTTAAATTGCCACATTTAATTCTTACCACAACTGGATGGGAGTTATCATCATTATCCCCATTTGATAAACGAGAGAACTGAAGTTTAGAAGATAAATTTCTTGTTCAAATTCACATAAGAGGCAGACTCAGACGTTGGTCTGTTTGACTTCAAGTTCGTGTACACAGAGACTTTCCTGCCACTCCTTTAGGAGTGAGTGTGTGTATGTGCATGCACATGTATGTGATTTTAACATTCTCTTTCTCATTGATATAGGAGGGGAGTAGATTGTGTGCCCCCAGGAGAGGAAGTTACTGATATCAGATTAATCCACCCAATGGTGGGACCCGTAAAGGAAGGCTCGGTCGCTAGGAAAATGGTGTCTGCATTTCTATATAACACATCTCCTCAATGCTAGCCTGTTGAGGCTGGCTGATCCTATTTCTGGGTGTCCAACCCTTCCTGACCACAGAAGGAATGTCACATTTCCCTTTGGAGGTTAGATATGGCCACGTGACATCCCCTGGTCAATGGGCATGGGGGAAAGCAGAATGTGGAGGCCTTTAAGAGCTGGGGAGGGTTCTCCTTTCTCTCTCTTCTTTACCCTGACAATTTTGGAGGCACATGGAGGATGGCTGTTCAGGAGAGTCACCCAAACCCACGGTGGTGAGTGAGAAGCAGAGCATTCCTGCATTCAGCTAGCTGGCACTGGGGGATGTTTGTTATCACCTATAACCGGCTCCACTAGCTGATACAAATCTCTTCCAACTCCAGCCCCACAGCTCCATCCGAAGGTTTACTCCCCAGCCAGCCCTTTTAAAGGAATATTTCCTCATTTACTATGTTATGAAAGAAAATATGTGCCTCACCTGGAATATTCTTCATTCTCTCATCTGTGACCAGCCTCACTCCATGTTGGCCGTCCAGGTATCCTCCTCCCTGGCTGTAGGATGGGTCCCCAATGTAAGAAACACAGTGGGACCCCTGATAACTGCCACACAGGGCCGAGAGCCGCCTGACAGCCCATCTGCCCAGCAGGTGGGCCCTTTTGGGCGGCTGGCCAGTTTCAGACCTGCACTTGTGGCCATGCATTAGAGCTGTGCAGCCGTGCCTCGGCTTCACTGGGCTGCCACCGGATGCATCTGTCAAGTGCTGTGATCCAATTAGCTCCCTCGGGCAATTACCATCAGTACTTCTCCCACAATTTGCCTGGCAGGCAGTTTTACAGCGGTTTTAATAGTTATTAATCCCAAGACTCAGAGAGGTCATGGTAGCAATCGAGCAACCAAAGTTCTGAAATGAAGTCTTCTGGAGCAAGTCAGGGTCCCACATAGGACGTGTCAGTCCTGACCTCATGCTGCCACCTTTGTAGGCACACAGCCTTATCCGGCTCAGACCACGGCCCTGCCTCCGATCTCCCCCAAGGCTGGGCCTGCAGACCACAAAGCCAGACAAGAAGCCAACTCCATCTAGCTGCCTTAATTCTGTGAACTATGCCTACCGTTTAATCTGCTATTTTTAACCACACACGTGGCAACAAAAACATACCTGCGTGAGTCTGTGAAGCCATCCAAGTTCTCATTATAGGACCAAAAAAATTCAGGTATGGAAGTAACCTGTATTTAGCTGTTATTAAAATAATCAATTACATATTCTGCAACTATCTTTGCATCTTTATTCCACCTTAAGGCTCAGTTCTCCCTTTCTCCCTTTCTCCTTGGTGCAGCAAAATATGGTCGGACTCTAAGCCGTAATGCTCTTAATGCAAACTGTGCAGCTCTGGTGCTAAAAGGCACTCGGGGACTGCATGGAAAGAAGCTGGGAAGGAATCATTAAGTGAAAGACACTGGTTATCATTCTTTGTAATGTTCATTCGTAATTAGGTTATTACTGGGCCAATTAACCTTTAATGCCAGGGTCTGGAACATGAATGAAGACTTGTTTAGCAAGAGTGTTAATCATTGCTACTGAAGGAGGGTTGGAGGATCTCTGGGTGTCCCAAGGGTTGAGCTGAAACCCTTTTTTGTCCCAGGCACCCATTAGTAGGGTCAGGGAGGCCATCAGCCCCTCCTGCACACCCCTCCAGCCAACACGGGAATCCCCACAGAGCCTCCGGCCCAGCCATCCCACGTCACCTCTACCTGGACATGTCCTACGGCCAAAAGAGCGACAGTCCAGTTCTTCCTGCATGAGCCTGACGGGCTCCCAGGGGGTGTGCCCAGGTGGCCACAGGCAGCCCCAAACCTCCACCGAGGCACCACAGCCACTTGCCATGTGTCCAGCAAATAGGGAAATGAAATTAGCTGGCCAGTGGCACGTTAATGGTGCCGGTCTCCGAACAGAGTCCACGTGTGTGGAGCACAGGTACCACTTGCTGGGGGTCAGAAGGACGCATACAGGACGGTCATCAAGCAGGCAGTGAGAAAAACCACAGTTGCGAGAACGTGAACGTGGCAGTTTCCCGAGCACATAGGACACCCGGTCAAGGCTGAAGCACTTCCATTTGGCAAAGACACCAGCAAGAAGTGTAGGGAGACATTTTACTACCACAAAACAAGTAATTTTAATTTAAAAATCAACTAATTTTACTATTGTAAAAAAAATATATGTATCTTCAGAATTCTGAAACATGCTTTGAAATCCATCTGTAGTGTTTTGCTTGTACCAGTCCAATTCCTTGGATTTGAAAGTGTGCCCTGAATGCAGCGCAGCTGGAAGCTGTTGACCTTGCGTCGCTCAGAGTTCTTTGCTCTGGACCTAGACTGCCTCCCTGAAGTTCTGCAGGCAGTAGTTCTGCCAGCAGGAGCTGGACGAAGTCTAATGCAACTTCCGTATTTCCATATGCCATTTCTTCAGTGATCTGATGGCAGCCGCAGTGCCAACTCCAGCCTTCTATTTCTAGATTAAATATCTCCGGTTCTCTCAACCAGTCTTCGTAATGTCAATGGCTAACATTCACGGAGCATTTATTATGGGGCGGGCTCTGTGCTAAGCCACTTTCTATGCATGATTCATTTACCCCCCATGAAATGCATACTATTATCATTCCGATTTGACAAGCCAGGAATGTGGGGCTCCTTGTGCCTGAGTAAGCCCCCCACACCACACGGCTGGCACAGATGGAACCAGGGCTCACGTGCCAGGCCACACAGCAGGTGCCCGCTCGGAGATGACCGGTGGCCCCCCTCTCTTGAGGTGGCTTCCATTCTCTATGTCCCAGACTTTACAAATGCTTCCACTGGCCTGTCTTGTCAGACATACAACAGCACAGTTTCATGTTTGCTTTGTTGAGGAGGTGCGGTGGGCTGGTTTTGAGGTTCCCAAACTTGCAGGGCCCAGTAAACATCAGCTGACATTGCCCATACTACAGACCAGAAATGCCGGAAGCAAGGGAGCTCGGCTCCGCCTGTCCTCGCTCCCTCCCCGACTTCCTCCCCAGCTCAGGCCTCCTGCCCCTTGGAGATGCGCCGGGAATAAAGGTGGACCCAGAGGTGGGAGGAGGGTGCATACTGACAAGAAAGAGATAGTTTACCCCACCAGAGGGTGCTTGTTTTTTATCTTTATCATCTGCCTGGACAAAATTTGTTATCCTTTTGCTATATTCTTATAATAAGATTGTAACAGTGTTACTAACAAAGTAACAAAAACATAATTAATCATAAATAATGATACAATTATAGTAATAATTACACAATCATTAATGAAAATTCAGAGTCTGTACAGCTTCCTATTTTCAATATTCTATATTATTTCCAGCACTCCCACCTTCCCCATGGAACATTGGGTCGATGCTGGACTGTGTAGTGGGACAACAATGGGGATACATGGTGATGGGGGGCATAGACCCTCTCATGCTCCCTCCACTGACCACGGTTCTGCTACCATGGGAACCACTAATAGCCCATTCCCACCTTGGAGGTCAGTTTGTTGGAGAAATTTGGCAAATGAAGAAAATAGGGTGTCAGAGAGTTGCAGAGTGGCGTGTCCCAGAGTGTGGCCCCAGTGGAGTGAACCAGCTGGTTCTTGGGGGAGCCCGGAGCCCCCGGGTAATACCACAGTGGCAGACAGACCGCCACAGGGGTCAGGGCAGAGGTGAACATGGTTTACCTATTATAGTAGATCTTTAGGGCTGGGTCTGCCTGGGTGGGGAGATAGACCTGCCCCTTGGCTGGGATTCTGGGGCTCCCCCTGACTCCTGCCTGTGCAGCCCTGAAGTGGCCCCCTGTCTTAGGTGCACACCACTGTCTAAAGACATAAATGTGAAATTACCTCGAACAAAGGGATGGCTGCCATGCTCCATATCTGTCCTGAGGGTGAGCTCCTGTCTGGAATTAGCCGAGAAGGCATTCGGTCCCTTGTTGGAGAAAAGCCAAATGATTCATCGTCTGACAGTTTCTTTGGGTTTTTATATTACCTATTCCTCCAGAATTAATTTCCTTAACTCTGACCTACAGAAGGGCTAATGAGAGGCCCATTTAAAAGTGGGCAACCTACCAAGGGCTCTGTCTTCTCCGCAGCCAACGGCAGTAGACCAGATTCATGGCTGTATCAATCATTCACTTATTTAAAAAATTTTGATTTTATGCTTTCGAAAAATACTTCCTTCAGAGTGGTGGACTTCTGAAAGTTGATTCTTACAAATCCACTCTGCAGGTTGGTACACGTGAAAATCATAGCCCTGCATATGTGCTGTCAGCAAGAGCCTCTCCCTCTGGGGCTCCACGCCATGACCCACCTACATGCTTAGTGCCGACTGTCTTCATTGCATGGCCTCTTCTCTGAGTGTGACGCTGAGATACCCCCAACCAGGACAGGTCTGATTCGGCCCTGGGTCCTCCGTGGTACCCAGGACACTAGGATCCCTCCTGTGCATCTCAGCCATGTGTCTTATCATAAATTAGTCCAGAGGCTAGGTGTTGGAGGTCACTGAAAGGACGTGACCGCCTGCTGACCCTCAAGCTGGCACAGAGGAGCAGAGACTCTTCCCCCCTCCCTGTCCCGGGGCATGCCCTCTGCCCCTGCCCCCTGTTCCCACTGCAGAGCCATTTTTAAGGCCATGGCCTTGAGAGAGTGAGGTGGGGCTGAGACCCCCTGGACAGCCTCAGGCCTGGTGACACGCCTAGGATGGATGCCCTTTGCTTGTTGGGCCTGCTGCGTGCCCCTCGGGAGTGGCCTGTGTCGTCCTGCTCCCTGGGCATTGACCACAGTGCCAAGGGATGGGCACCCAGGCCAGGGGAAGAGGGTGCCCCCGGACCTCCAGCCCAGCGCAGGGAGGGCAACAGTGGGACCACAGTAGGCAGGACTGGAAGAGTCTCGGAGGGAGGGGACGTGTGAGCCACTTGTGAGAGGGGATGAGGGCGAAGGCAGGGGCCTGTGCAGTGTGAACGGGCACCAGGGCCCGAAGCCAGAGGAGAGCGGCACCAGCATGGGCAGGGGACCCCGCCATGTGCCCATGGGGACAGCCAGAGGTGGGGACGGGGCGGGGGTCCTGGCCGCCTCCAGCTGCCTGCCGAGAACACCAAAGCTGCTACACACATTTGCGCGGGTTTTAATGGGAACTTAAGTAGTTCATTTCTTTTGGGTAAGTAAATACCCGTATATTCCCTATGTGCTTCATTCCATGAGGGATCCCCAAACTGTTTCCCAAAGTGTCCTTTTACACTGCCACTGGCGACTTGCGCGATCCAGCGGCTCCCCATCTCCGCCAGCACTCCTGATTTTCGCTACCTTAGCAGGTGTGTGGGTTTAATTTGCGTTTCTCTAACGATGAATGATGTTGAGCATATTTTCATGGGTTTACTTGCCATCTGTGTGTGGTCTTTGGAGAAGAGTCTCTCCAGACCTTCTATCTGTGTTTTTATCGGGTTGTTCGTCTGATTATTGCTGAGTTTTGAGAATTCTTACTTTGAATATTCTGGACCCAAGTGCTTTGCCAGATATGTGATTCGCAAGAATTTTCTCCCAGCCCGTGCTTGTCTTTTCACGGCCTTTATAGTGTGTCTTTCAAAGAGCAAGTTTTAAACTTTGATGAAGTCCAAGTTTTCCAATTTCTTTTCTTTTATGGATTATGCTCTTGTTGTCATAAGAACTCTTTGTCTAACCCCAGACCAAAAATATTTTCTCTTACGTTAATTTTTTTAATAAGGTGTAAGGTTCATTTTTTTCCCATGTGGATGTTTACTTCAGCACCATTTGTTGGAAAGACTTCCCACTTTTGCATATTTTACAATAATTTTTCCGTTTCTGTCATTTGTCCATTTTTTTTCAGTTATGGTGTTTGATGAGTTCAATTGCTTTCTAAATAGATATTTACTTTGTAGTGATCCTTTTATATTTAGAATATGTATGAATTTCTTAGTATGCAGGTTTAAATATGATCCATGGCTGCATACCTTTCATTTTGCTTGGTTTCATTTTGGGGGCTGTTGTCGTATAATAGGTCCCAAATCCCATGTGGTCAGACTTCAACGTTTCCTTTCGAGTACTGGACGTGTGCAGTAAAGGCCCGCCAGCCTTCTCCACCTTGGGATCATAAGAAGAATCATATGTGGCTTTTCTCTAATGTTGTATTGTTTTGCATTTAATGGTTAAATCTTCAATCCACCTGTAATTTATTTTGCAATGAGGAGTGGGTTAGAGATTTAGCTATATTGTTCAAAAATCACAAGGCCTTTTACTACACCTCTTATTGAATAGTCTTTCTCATTTTTGTACATTTTTAAAAGCAAATTTCTGATTGACTAAATTCCCTCCTCAGCCCCCTCCCTTCGTCCCTTTCTTGTCTAAAAGCATTACTGAGCAGGTGCCAGGTGCCAGGTTTGAGAGCTGTGGACCAAGGTGAGCAAGGTAACATTTACACTTCAGTCATGGGAGGGGCAACATGACCCTCTGGGAGCATATAGCCCTGGATGTCAGCTTCCATGTAAGCCATGAGGAGCAGCCAGTCAAAGAGATGCGGTAGGAGTGAAAAATATGGAGGAAAGAGAAAATTTTGACTTAAAAACTTGAAAGAAGGTCATTGCAGAATGATTGTGGTATTCAGACTGTGTAGGTTCAATATTACTTCTGTAGGGGTTGACTCCTCTGACAGTTCATTCCTGTGCCCATGACACACGTGGTAATTACCGAAGCTTTTCAGTATATTTCATTTTGGGCTCCTTCACCTGTCTTCTTTCTGAAGGTTCTCCTTGCTACCCAAAAGTCCATTTTTACTGAACTCTAGCATATCTGTAGAAAATGCATAAGCCATACGTGCACAGCTCTGTGGGTTTTCCTAAATGAATGCATGCATGTAGCAGGACCCAGATCAAGAAACGGTGTCCCCAGCATCCGGAAGTTTCCCTCACGCTCCCTCCGAGTCCCAACTTCCAACATCATAGATCACTTTTTCTTGTTTCAACTTTACATAAGTGGAATAATACAGTGTGTGCTTCCTTCACCTGACACAGTAATTATGAGATTAGTTTGTGCTTTTGCATGTGGCAGTAGTTCATTTATTTTTATTGCTGATGGGTTTCCCATTGCACGAACGTGGCACGATTTATTCATTGCCACCTCGGCTGAGTGAGCATCCTTCCCCACGACTCTTGGTGCACAGATGCCCTCATTCCCCTTGGGAGGGCTCCTCAGAGTAGAGTGGCTCAGAATGGATATTGCCAAACAATTTTCCAAAGTGGTTGTGTCAGTTCATGGTCCCCCCAGCGGTGCTGAGGGGTGTTTGGGTTCCACATCATATTTAGCATTTGGTATGGGCTGTCTTTTTCCTTTTAGCAGACTGAGCATGATCACATTGTGGGCTTATTTCGCATGTCTCTTGACTAATAAAATTGGGCACCTTTTCATATGCTTACAGGCCATTTGAGAGACTGTCCTGTGGGGTCTGTTCAAACCTTTTTGCTCATTCTCTCACTGGTTTGTGATGTAATGTAACGACAAAAAAAAAAAAAGATCTACTTGCAGGTATCTCTAATATATATTTTTTGCATGTTTATTCCTCCGGGTAAACTGTATGCCAACTTCAAAAAAAAAAATCCTATCCTGGTTTTGTTTGGAATTGCATGGAATTTAGTGATCTTTTGAGGGAGAATTGCATCTTTATGGTATTGAGAGTCCCCGTTTAAGAACAAAGTCATCAGGACTTGGGGCAATAAGCTGTGCTTACTGCTTGCAAGGTGTGCTTCTGAGTAAATTACATAGGTTCACTCTTGAAACCTCAGCAGCACAGAGTGGCTTCTAGCCCAACTGCAAGAATGGAAATTGAGAAAGGGAGAGGATAGGAAACTTGTCTACGTTCGACCAGGTAAAAATCATAATGCATCCCCAAATGGTAAGTTTGTCTTCTTTTAAAAAATGCTTCCCTTTTTAATTTAATTTTCTTATTCAGTTACATTGGCTAGAACTTCCGGAGAAATATTAAGTAATGGCAATGTTAGCAGGCCAAACTCTCCCTCCACCCTCCCTGTTCCTGAATCACATGGGAGTGGTTTAGTGTTTCATATTGAGCATAATACTGGTTGGCTTTGGCTTGATATTTACAACTGAATATTATCGAAATATTCTCAAACAGTTTCTTTTTTTACTAAGAAGTTGTGCTTGGGCACCGAGAATCTCTGAGCCAGTTACCGTGGGGTCTGCTGATATGTCTCATTCCCAGTGGAGTGTCATGTTGCCGGAGTCCCGCACCAGCCAGCCCCCTCCCTCCTCAGCACAGCTTCGCTCCGGCCTCGGTTTATGTCGTCTCCAAGGCGGTCTTGGCCACCCCTGATTTGGGGCTTCATCTTCATCCATATCACACAAAATCACAAGACAAAGTTGATACTATTTTGGGTTCCCCCAGAGAGCTTTGCCTGAAACAAGGGCTTGGACCCAGTCTATTGTATTTGAGAGCTGACCCCAGGAAGGAGGAGTGAGGGAACCACAAAGGAGGAAACCCCAAAATAAAGGTGTCATGCGATATCCCTGCTCTAAGCACTGGTTAGATGCCAGACTTCCTTCAGCAGGACTGTCACCCGCTGGACGGGGCTGGGCATCTCCTCAATCTGCAGTCCCCAGGCTGCACTGCCCAGCAGGAGGAGCCGAAAGAGCTTGTCTGGGGCAGGCCCAGCCCCTCTGCTGGAGGGTCTCCTGCCCGCTGCTCATGAGCGCTAGTCAGCAGACTCCTGGGGGAGCAAACTCCCCCTCCACCCTCCCTGTCAGCAGCCCCGACTCTAGGTCAGACTTAAGTCCTAGGAAGCTCTTCAAAACAAATCCATGGAAACTAAATCCATGGAAAATTAATGGAGACTAATAAAACTCCCAGTTAAGATACAGAGGGGCCACATGAGAGGTCCATCTGCAGAGGAGCTGAGGGATTTGTAAGGTCTGAGAATATTTAAGGGATTATGTGGGATGCTAGAAGTTGTCATGAAATTATGGAGAAATGAATTGTCCAACTTGATATGTGGTAAATGTGAGGGAAGTAGAGTTTGCTGTGGTGGAAAAACATGTAGAAAAAAATTGCAAAAGTGTGGGAGATCGGGCAGGGATGGGGGGAGGGGCACAGTTGCTGACTTAAGCACCTACGTTTACCTGCCTGCACTGGCTGCTCCTGTGCACACCTGCCTGTACCTGTGCATACCTGCGTGCACTCGGCTCTGACCTCTTGGCCCTGGGCAAGTTCCTTCCCTCCTCACGCCTCAGTTTCCCACCTGTAGGTTGAAGGGTTGGG